>PVKA01024199.1:7900-34676 GCA_004027165.1 Ctenomys sociabilis | reverse complement strand
GGCCCTTGTGCTTGCCAGGGAAGCACTTACTCTACTGAGCCACCTCCCTGGCCCCGCTAAAATATAATTGGAAGTTAATTCATTTCATGTGTGTATTGAAGGCCTAAGGCCCTCCTTCTCTCCTGCCATTTGAACTCTTAAGGGATTCCTTTTGCTAAATATGAAGAAAATGCATGAAGCACAGGAAAGGTAAAACATTTGTTTCTTACAGGCTTTATTCTTAGAATTTGCAAACATTGATATATTCAAATGTCAAAGAATCTTACTGTATTTTAAGGCAACAAGGTTAAGTAGAAGACTTGGAAAACATAATAATTTGTAGAAAGCATTTTGATATGAAACGTTTTCTGAGGTGCTAGGGAGATGGCTCATTAGAATAAATTCTTGAGGGCCTGAGTTCAATCCCTGGTTTTGCCAAAAAAAGAAAAGTTTTCTGATTGAAAAAATTATTCAGTCAATGAAAACTAAGACATTTCATTGAAATCCTAGTGATTTACAAATAAGTTGGAAAATAGTAACTGTACTACCTAAAAGAATCATTCAACCTAAAAAGTCAAGTGAAAATGGTTTATTGCATAGTTTATTTGTAGTCCTGATTTTATTAAAAGATACAATTGTGTTTGTGTGTTTTGCATTAATAAAAATGAAATTTTGCTGTGTTCAAGTGTCTTGCTGAAATAACACTCTGGTGTTACTTGTGTTTAGTATCAAACTTTAAATCAGGGTTACTGAGTTCAGGTTATAAGTTCTTCATGCTTAAATTTAATAACATGCTGTCCATTTCCATTATTAGATTATTTGTATTAATCATTGACAACATAAATCACATTATGTATATATGGAATCTGTTCAAAGAAATGGTCAGGTTGTTACCTGAGCTGTAGATAGGCAGTCTGGCCAAGTTTGATTTTGTATCAAGAAAAAACTTTAGTAAACAGAGGCATGAATAATGAAATAGTGAAGAAGCTGGCACAGAAAGTAAAAAGGCTGACTACCAAAGTGAGGCTGGGAGCATGTTGTTAACAGTGCAGTCTGAGGCCTTTGTGGAAATACTGTGTCAGTGCCATTACTTGCACTTCTTTTTTTGGTTAAGTTGTAAAGTTTTGTTCTTTTAAATTTGCAGCTTTGAAGGGCTGGTAGAATGAGTAAGGACTTGATGCTGTTAATAAGATTTTTGATCCATAAATGTAATAGTTTCTGTGATGTAGTAAAATATTCCAGAACTTTTTAGCCCATGCATCATTCAGTAAGGTAAAGTCACATTTCTCCTAATGTTGTTTGAAGTTTCAAAATAAATGTATTTCCTAAAAACAAATCAGTTTCTCACATCATAACAAATGAGGTTTATCAAACAAGGTGTGACTGTTGCTAATTAAAAAAAAAGCATTGAGAGGCTGTAAACAGGCGGATCACTAGCAGTCCGATCTAGTAGTGAGACCTGAAAACCCTGTGGACCATGCCCTAAAATAAAAAATAAAAACAAACAAACAAAAAAAGCAGACTATGATGACCTTATTCACTTTTACCTGTAAAATAAGTATATATGCATAGTTTAAAGATCAAACAATAAAGTTCTAAATGCTTTATTATGAAAAAAACAGTACTCTTTCCTGAAATTCTGTCCTTGGCATTGACTCAAAAGTTGTTTATATTTGTTTATCTCAGTTTATGAAAACAATGTCTGTTTCATATAGCTATAACATATATCTTGCCTCACGTAGTTATGTCTTAACTGAGTGGATTAGTTATTTCAGTGGTTTCTTTTTTTGTTTTTTGTTTTTGGTGGAACCTGGGATTGCGCTCAAGCCCTTGTGCTTGCCAGGGAAGTGCTTATTCTACTGAGCCATCTCCCCTGGCTAGTTACTATTTATGACTATAAAAATAACCTGTGCACTGTGTAATGATTATTTCTTTGTATAATTTTATTTTTTCTGGTATTAATAATTGTTTCAGTCTTACTTATGTAGTTTTCCCCAAACCTGTCTTGAAACTTTTCTGTCTTGAAACTTGGCTGGATTCTCAGCTAGGTCTACCAGGTTCAACACTAATTTTGAAGGACTTTTGTGCCCAAATCACAGGTAATATCTGTGATTTCACTAGCAAGGTCTCTTTTGACCTCAGAAGAAAGGCCTCCCTTTGTTATTCTTGCATGTTGTGTTGTCATCTGATTCATTTTCCTGTCTGTTGATCCCTGCAGAAATACATGTCTGCCTTAGAAGTCTTACATGAAAGGTGTATTTTCTGAGTCTTTCTCTTTTCTAAAGTGTCTTTTTCCTGCCTACATTTCATCATCAGCAATAATTTTTCTGAGTTTCCAAGTCCTTGCTTCCCTTTTCTGTAGCTTCCATTTCTGCTTCCGAATGATTCAGCCTTCTGTAATGTGAAACCCTAGCTCTTCTCTCCCTTCATCTTATTCTAATGAATCAATACATTGAGTTTTGAAGGTAGTGCCTCTTATTTGACTCTCATCCATATCCTTATATATAACCTTTTGCTGCTTAGTACAGTCTTTTTTCTTTCCTCCTTCCTTGGATTAGTAGGAGCCTGCTGATTCTAATTCCAGTAACTTACATCAAGTCCCACCTTTCCTTACTATTAAGTGATTTTTATAAAATAGATTGTTGTAATAGTTGGCTGTTTAATCCTTGGAGTGGCTCTAAGGTACATTCAAAATAGTATTTATCATTGAAGTTGGTCTTCTACTGTTGCTACAATGGTCTCATCTTTGCTTTTGCAGGTGGTATATTTTCTACCTGAGTTTTTCTTTTGCTTATCTGTTTCTCCTTGGCTGGTCTTTCCTTCCATAATAATAGCTAGTATTTATTAAGTTATCTCATAGTCCTTACAACCACCCAGTGTTGGTAGATTCTGTTATCGTCATTTTAATGATAAAGAAGCTCCAGTATAAATAGATTATGTAATTTGCCATTATTATTATTACTATTATTAAACCATTATTATTATCATCATTTCCTCTAGTGGTGATTGAACTCAGGGGCTCATGTATGCTCATGTGTTCTCCCTGAGAACAGCCTCTCTAATACCACAGCCTCTCTAATGTCACTGTTAAGTGACAGCCTCAGAATCTGTCTGACTTACAAATTCTTCATTACAATGTTTTCTTTTTATACCCAATCTATTTCTCTATTTTACAGTTCCATGCTTGATTCTAAGTTTAGGTTATTAATCTTTTTGATAGAGGGGAATTATATATGCAGTGTCCCCGGAAGTCAAAGAATGAATTCTGAGAAACGACCGAGAGTAAGAGTAGGAAAAATTTTTGGAGAAAAGGAATGGGGAATAGAAATGGGGGAATGGGGAATGGAAATAGCTTTTGAGAGACAGGAGGGTTCCAAATGGGTAGTCAGTGAGCCCACTTCTTGAAGTTTTACTGGGCAAAATCATGAGATGGGAACAACATGGGTCTGAATTATAATCAGCAATAAGTACAAGTATAGTTGCTTAGGCAGTATTGATCTAATGATAGCAAGGGTACATGGGTAACATCATTAACCTTGATTGATAATCTATAGTCTGAATTAGTAGGTGCAAGAGGATGGCTCAACCCTAATGAAATAATAGGAAACCAAATGGTGATACCAATAATCCCAAACTTCTTCTTTTCCCTTAAGGAAATATGTAAAACTAGCCTATGTAACTAATCTTCAGATGTCCCTCTAGCCACAGTCCTGATGTATTCTCATTTTTCCATGAACCCCCTCAAGGGCCTATCCTTATATGACTATATGTATTTAGTACAGGGTCTCACTACATAGATTTAACTCATCGTGATTCTTCTGTTTTAAGCCTCCCAAGCACTGGGATTACAGGTGTGCGCCACATTGCCCACTGTCAGTTGCTGTTGTAAGGCATGGCACACTGGGGATTGAACCCCAGCTGCTGTGCTCTGCATAAGCAGGCACTTTAGTCTGCTGAGCTATCTGGCCAGGGCCAGGGACTTTAAAGAATGTGCCTCTGAGCATATTGCACAGTATTGACATTCATAGTAAGTAGCTAATAATATTACAAAGTAAAGTGACTCATTTCCATGTGTTTCAAGTTGTGTATCATACTGATTGCAGAAGCAGAAATGAAAGTCTTTAGCACTTTTTTTGTAATCACTTTTAGTGATTACAAAAAAGGGTAAGGCTTGCATTTAGGAAATTTATTCAGAGGGCTTGCCAGATAGCTCAGAGGATTGCAGCGCCTGCTCCAGCAGATGTATGGACTGGGTTTGATCCTCGGCATTGTGGTGCACATCTATAATCCCAGCACTTGGGAGGCTGGAAACTGAAGAATCACTTAAAGAGTCTGATTTGTGTAATGAGACCCTGTAGATCCTGTACTAAACACACACACACACACAGTTTATTCACTAGGTCCATCTACGTGTGTGTGTTGCTGTGATTGAAGTCAGTATAAAAAGAAAGCTCACAGGAAGGAGTATAAAGGCAGATTTAAAAAAAAACAAAAAAACCAGTGATTCTAAAAAATGTTTTCAAAGACATTCCCTAAGACATTTGTTCAGGAGTGGGGACCTAAGGTTATGTCTAAGAAGTTTGACAAACCTGTGAAAAAGGGTATGAAACAATTCTAGAATAAGCAACAAGGGGAAAAAGGACTGAAGAGAATATTCCAGCAAATTCAACAAGAAGAGAAAATTCCAGCCAGATGGCAGAAATTCAGCATCCAAGAAACCAAAATGGGACAACTTCAAAAAGAAGAGGAAATCTTAAGCAAAGCAGGCAACTCAGTGACAAAATGAACTATGATGTTGTTCAAGCAAAACAGATTAAGAGGAAAGGATTGTGACAAAGAGAAGTGAACTTGATTAGCGATTTGCAGAAGCTGATTCAAGGGAAAATTAAAAGTTTTGCATTTGTACAAATCCAGTGTGGAAGAATAGAGAGAACAGACTTGAATTGTGAGATGATTTGAATTAAGTATAGCCAACTATTGCAGAAATATTGTTAAGGAGCTTCTCATGTATGGGAGTAACCACAGGTTGCGGAGGTAATCCGAACTTTTAAAGGCCATATGAGGCTGTTGCAGCATGCAGAAGCCGCAGCATTTTGTCATGTGTACAATGACAAAACCATTCTGGAGCAGAGGAACATGTTAACCAAGGAGCTCTATGCGAACATGTTTCAGGTTTATAAGTCTACAGAACATACACACATGTGTATATATCATATAGTCTCCCTAGTATAAGAAGTGAAAAGCAGAAATACAAATGGAAACGTACAACAACTAAAATCAATTGAGTCTGATAAGGCAAAGTGAATGGCATATGCTGCAGGATACTAATCAGCTTTTCTTCTGGATGGTTAACAACCTAATTTCACAAATCAGAGTTGGAGAAATGAAAGAGCCACAAGGCCAGCCAACATTTTGGCCCTAGCCTTTCAAGGTCAGCGAAGACTCAGGACATAGGAGAACCTGTACTGCAACATCATGACACTCAGTTGAGCTCCAAATTTTCTGAACAAGGAGATTATGGAGCCACAGAGGAAAGAGATCAAAGTTCTATAGTGTGCCTGGGGAGAGTCACATGGAGAGAAAACTTTCTCTCAGGCTCTCACAGAGAGCAAACTGGTCAAGCATTGGCCACAACTCATCCACATGGGTGACACAGACAAAGGATCTACAGAATAAGGTACAGGACTACAAGAAAAACCTTGAGGGGACTTCACTGACCTCATGAGAAATATAAAGTACATGTGTTGTTATATAAGTCTTGCTCTATCTAGGTCTTAACCATCCAGCAGAAAAGTATAAAAATGAAGTATGCATCGCGGGGCCATAATATTAAGTTGAGCTGTAAATGGCTATGGTCGACAACATCTTCGGATAACTCACTAGTGTTGTGGAATGCTGGACTGTGTTGGATTGTGTTATCAAGTTCAAGCACCTAAGTTAGTTGAATGATAATGGAGTGCCCATCTCTGACAGGTGTAGAGCAAGGAAGGGGTATAGAATGGAAGAATCATGATGTGTGTGTATGGACAGTACAGTTGGGATTGATAATGCTGTGCTTCTACATAATTCTATGAGAGGCAAGATTTGCACTAATGGTGGTTGGACAGGATATTATGTCGGCTTCTAGTACTATGGACAACTGCTAGGAGAATAACAAGGTAGAATGTATTATTGAATCTTTGATGTAATTCAGGTATGAAAAATAAGATACGCAAACAGCTACAGTCTCTTAATTTACTCAGACATTACTCAGACATAATAATGTCTGTAAATATAATATCATATAATATCAAAGGTGTATAATATCATGTATACACCTTTTATGATACCAAAATATTATGAAAACAATTTGCAATGTATTAATTTATGAAATCCATCTTGTCAAGTTATGTTAAAACTGTCTCATTGATATTTATACTTCAATAAAACAAAAGTTAAAAAAAAAGTCTACAGAACATCCAACACTGGACAAGGTGTTAGAGGTACAGTGCTAAAAATTAGAGCTTATTATGGATGAAATGAAACACATTCTAACTCCAGTGGCTCAAAAGGAAGCTATGAGTATTCTTGGATTTTTTTTTTAACCTGTGCAACTCCAAAATTCAAATCAGAACCGATTGAAGCCATCTGTGAGGTGATGGGGTACCTGTCTCCCACACATGATTGTGCCCAAGTGGCCACTTACTATGGCATGGCACACCCAAGGACAGAAAAGTAATTATGAACACGACATGTTGAGAAGGTGGCTAAAGGCCAGTTCTTTCTTTTGGTTTAGTGACATTTGATTGTATTGATGATACTAAGCTTGTGAAGAAAATAATCATACCAGAATTGATCAGTTTCTTGTGTAACTTAGTAAACGACAAAAATGGAAGGAAGGTCTGGTTATATTTACTGAACCCCAGAGACCCTGCACATACAGTACAAGAAATTACTGATGTTCTGCTAAAAGAAGGTAGAAATGCGCATAGAAAGAAAGACACAGAGGCTGTTGTGAGCTCTCAGAATCTATTTTCTCCAGCTTTGTTAAGAAATGCCCAAAAGATGGTGCATACTAAATCTTCATGTACGTTGATATCTGACATTCCAGAATCTACCACTGGAGATGCTCTGCCTGCTGTAGATGCCATTGGCAGCTTAAGAACTACACCCTGTTGGGTAGGATGGAAGGGTTCATGTTGTGGAACATCCTGCAGGACACCTCCTTTTGAAGTGGCTAATAGAGCAAGATGAAAAAAAAGAAAAGGTTGTTTTGAAGCAACCTGAAGTCCTGGGCCAGTGTAAATTGGGGTGCTACTATTCTTTCCAGCCTTCTACAGAGTACTGACCAAGAAGTTGCAAAAAAAGTCAAAGTTGGACTGAAAAGTTTGATTCCCACATTGGGGAAAAACAAAACACCAACAAAGGAATAGTACTTGAAACACTACATATGTGGGAACAGTTAAGAACAATCATGTTTCCCAATCTCTGTTCAGGTTTCCCACTGCAGGTGCTCTGCACATGTGTTGCTTTTCCTGAGAACCTTTTATAGATAAAATTATATCAGATATTAAAAGAAATTATTCAATAGTGCCATGTCAATAAAGGGCATGTACTTTTTAATGCCAATAATTGATCGATAGGGTTGTATGATTGGTGGATTAACTAATGGTCAATTTGTAACACCCAGCTGAGTGGGATCAGCATGGTTGTAGGTATGGAAGGCCCCTCATTTGTTGGCAGTAGCATTAAAAAGAATGAACTGGAAGAGAAGATGGTGTGCTGTTGGTTCTCCTGGAGAAGCTTGTGCAAGCTTTGCTGATATGAACTTGGCTGCTCTCATTGTTGGAGGAGCTCAGGTCCTCACTGTTGCCAGAGGTGCTGAGATTCTTTTGGGAGAAGCTTATCGAGAATGTCACTTGCTGGCTCCAGTGCAGATTCCTTAGCCTGCTGGAGCAGGCTTCCACCACTCACCTTTGGGCCTTCCCCATGCAGATCCTTGATACATAAGTGGGGTCTAGGCTCCAGCTGGACTGGAAGAAGACATTACTATGGGATCCAGGCCCTTAGCTTTATTATTTGGTTCTCTAGTGCATGGACAGATTTCTAGAACTTTCCCATTTGATACTTTGGGTGAATATTGTACAATAGTGCTATAAGTTATGTGTACTATATTAAATCCATTGCCTTGTAAACCTTGACCACAACAGTGATGAAATAAGGAATCCTAACGAGAATCATCTATATTATTTTGTCAAATTGAACGTAGATTTAAATTGTGCTGTGGGGTTCCAGAATCATCTACACACACACACACACACACACACACACACACACACAACCAAATCACAAGACTTTTCTGAAGTTTACACAGGATCAAAGTCAGTGTTTCTTTGTTACTTTTCTCATTGCTGAGACAAAATACTTGACACCCAAAATTAAGGAAAGGTTTATTTAGCTCATGGTTTGTGGAAGTTTCAGTCCATAATCGGCTGACTCCAAGGCAGGGTGCCATGGCAGAGGGGCAACAGTTTCAGGTGGCAGAAGACAGCAAAAGGAACAAGAGTGAAGCAGGGGGAGGGGATGAAGATGGTGTGAGTGATACACCTGCCCTTGGATGGGTAGCCTGCTTACATTTTAGGGTAGGAAAAGAGGCTTTCTCCCCTCCTTTTTTTTTCCTTTCTTGGAATGGGAATTGAACTAAGGACACTGCACATCAGGCAGGCATTGTGCTGCTGAGCTATAGCCCTGCCTCCCTCCTTGCTCTTGTTTTTCAGTCTTCTGGTGCCTTGAGTAGTTGCCCCTGAGCCATACCACTTTGCCTTGAAGCCAACTGATTATGGACTGAATCTTCCACAAATCATGAGCTAAGGAAACCTTCCTTAACTTTGGTTATTGGTAATTTTGTCTCAGCAATGAGAGAAAACTAAGACAATTTGTACCAAGACTGGGGTCTTTTCTGTGACTAACCATGTGGTTCAAGAGCCTTTGGAAATGTGAAGGATTTTTTTTTCCTGGCTCAAGTTGCCTTAAGGGCAGGTCTGGTAAGGCATGGAGATCTGGGGATGGAAATGTCTTGTGAAAAGTGGGAATGGTTCAGAAATATCACCTGAAAGAGTAGAGCTGTAATACCTTAGGCTCTTCTGTATGAGAGATTCTGATTAGAGCTCAGGAGACCAGAAGGCTTATAGAAATCCTGTTAGCAAAGACCCAATTCAGGAGTTTTCTGCTGGGAAGGACTACACTGGCTGCTGGCCTGCAGATAATGTATGTTATGGCTTTGCAGAAATTTTGGCTGCATTTTGCTTGTGTTCAGAGACTTTGACTAAGATTGAGGTTAAGATTAAGGGTGGCACAGTAATCTGGCAGAAGAAATTTCAAGGCAGTCAAATGTTGAGGTTGTGGTATGGCTATTATCAGGGGCTTTTATCCAGATTTATGAGAATCAAGGTCAAAAAGCCTAATGGGATGATTTAAATGTACATTTGACCAGAAAGGAAGCTTTAGTAAAGCTATCAATACAAAGATAGGGCAGTGGAGGTCTTGATTGCTGAGGAGGAACAGGAGAACATAAAAGAGAGAATCACAAGAAGCACCAGATCTCCACTCTGCCGTCTGAAAACTGCACAAGTGGAAGACTAAGGAAGAGCTGCAGAGCACCATGTTCCAGAGTGGTGACAGTGATGGCCACACCAATTTCCAGAATGGTGGCAGCATAGAGCATTTCTTCCTCAGAATTAGGTTCAGAGTGCACAGCAATCTGGACTCTCAACCCCAAGCCGACAGTGGAAAGCCTGGCCACTGCTCATTCCAGCAGCAGACTTTGGCATTATCCACATGGTGCTGGTTTTAGGCACACGTAGAATGCAAGAGTCCTGAAGTTAAAAAGGTTTCCATCCTGATTTCAGAACAAGGCCTGGGAGACCAGGCAGTGTGCTCTTGAGAGGATAATATGTGAAACTGAGAACAAAGCCAAGGGTGCAGTGGAGACCCCAGAAGTTTGGAGAAGTTGTAATGTGGATTGCCTGAGGAAGACTGCAAGGAGGGAGTAAAGCAGATCCAGGAAAAGCTCTGAGGTACTACCACTACCACTGAAAGTGCTATAGGGTAGAGCTATCCAAGGCTTTTGGAATGCATGACTTGCCATAGGTTGTGTTCAATGCTATACATGAAACTACAGAACTTACTATTTCCTGTGCTAGATTTTGGACTTGCTTTGTTCTCAGTCCATTGTATTCTCCTTTTTATAACTTTGAGAATGGTAAACTTTGTTCCGTGCCATTGAATGTTGGAAGTATTTAACTCTATTTGTACGGGGGCTCACAGCTAGCCTTACATGTTGGAAGAGTCTTGGAACTTGAACTTTTCTCAGTAGTGCTGAAGCTGCTTAGTACTTGTTGAAGATGGACTAAATGCCTTTTGTATAAAGCGATATGTATGACTCTGGGTGGGCAGTGGGAGAATGTTAGGGTTCTAATGTAATGTTGATAGACTACTAGTTATTTAGGATTGTTAAACCTGTGTTATACTGTTCAAACTGTGAAATGATGTGTTATGGTTTGTGTGTATTTGTCCCCACAAAGCTTCAAGGAACCATTGATGTTCAGTTCTACACTTTGTGATTAATTCATGATCCAGGGCTGGGATTTCTGAGTACTGCTGGGATTATGGGGCAGATAGCCTGAATGTAACATTTTAGAGACAGAGAGACAAGACTTGTTCTCTGTTGCCAAATTGCTGCCCTTTGCCATGTGCTGGTCTGGCTTGGAGCCAGCTGAGTATGCACTGAAACCTCCAGTAACTGTGAGCTAAATACCTTTCCTAATTTTGAGTGTGGGGTATTTGTCCCAGCAAGGAGAGAACAATAAAAGAGACAATAAGCATAGTCTTGTATCTAGAAATTGGTTTAAAGAAATGTTTGGTTGCCAAGTTGACAAGGGGTAGATTGGTATGGTTCATACTTTGTATCCACCTGAGAAGTTTAGAAGTATGACTTAGCAGTTGTCCAGGGTCCTCACTTTGCGAGTATGGGTGGGGCTGCTTACAATGTAAGGGAGGAACAGAAGCTCTCACCCTTTTTGCTCTTGTTGCTTTTGCTACCTTATGCTGCCTGAGCAGTTGCCCATGTGCCATGCCACTCTGTGTTGAAGCCAACTGATTATGGACTGAAACCTCTACAAACCATGAGCTAAATAAAAATTTTCCCTCCTTAATTTGGGGTGCCTGTATTTTGTCTCAGCAATGAAATAAAAGTATCTAAGACATAGGGTATGTAACTTTTTTTCTTCTTTTTTAAGGAAAAGCTGGATAACTGCTTTGGCAGTTCCATCTATACACCTGGGCGGATTGCCTCTCCAACTTTTTGGGTTCAAGCATTCCATCCAGAATCTTTAAAACTGGCTCTACGTGCTGATACTCATGTTAGCCTTCCTGTAGGTAGAGGAATAAAAATCTGATTTTACCCACAGCTTCCATCTCCAGGTGGTATCACATGCAGTTATAGAATTCAGTGTAGTTTTAAGTTTGAGATGTGCCTTAGCTATAATGTGGACATATTGATATTAATCCCAGCACTAAGGAGCCTGGGTTCAAAGCCAGCCTGGGCTACATAATCAAGTTTAATACTATTCCCAGTTATCTTTCAGATTGGGAGTTTCTTTCCACTACATCAGTAACTTAACTATTGAATGCCAATAGAGCTGTCTGTTGAAAACTTCAAGTTTTTTTGTGTATAATCTGAAGTTGTTAAAACTGTGCTTCTGTTTTATCCATTTAACCAATTTGACTATAGGTATCCTAAAAACAGATTGTGACTTTCTCACTGGTTCCCTAGTACTACTTAAAGGTGCAACAGGGCCAGGGAGATGGCTCAGTAGAATAAGTGCTTCCCTGGCAAGCACAAGGACCTGAGTTCAATCCCTGTTTCCACCAAAAAAAACAAAATAAAGGTGTGACAGATACAGAAAGCTATTGTGGATTGCTAAGTTATTTAGAAACATCAAAGATAAGACAGCAGTCAGCGCAGAAGACATCTGTAGCTGGAGATACATTGCTTACAGGCCAGGCCTTATGAAAATAGCACTACATCCATAAGCTTCTAGGGATCAACAGTAATTGATATTCTAAACAGGCATCATCTTGGGTGGGGGGCCAAAACTTCCTTAACCCAACCCTTCCAGGAAACTCCCTCCCATGTACACTTGCATGTGACTTGCTTCCCCATTTGACCATTTAATAGATACAACCTAAATGGCTGTATGATTGTGTTTGTAATCTTACTGGTTTGCCAGAGCTTTCTCCAACCTCATACCCATCTTGTGACTTTCCACTAATATTACCTATGTGATATACTTGTAATCTTGATTAAAGTTCTGTTTCACCTTAGACCCACCTCACCTCATGGTTATACTCTATAAAACTCCCTTGAGAAGACTGTGTTAGGTTTGTTGGCAGATTCAGACTTAAAAGTTTTCATTAGAAAACAGCTCTATTGGCATTCAATAGTTGTTAATGTAGGGGAAAGAAATCCCCATTCTGAAAGATACCTGGTACTAATCCACATTCTCTAAAACACAAGAAATTTAAGATGTATGGAAGTTAAGAGCAGAATATACTTATTAGGGGAAAGGAAGCTTCTGTGCAAGAAAGGGATAGAAGGGACCGGAGCAGGTTGCCTAAGACCCTGCCTTTTCTAGGTTTTTTTTTTTTTTTTTTTTTTTTTTTTTTTTTTTTTTTTTTTTTTTTTTTTTTTTTTTTTTTTTTTTTTTTTTTTTTTTTTTTTTTTTTTTTTTTTTTTTTTATAGAGCAGAATGGTGAGGTGGGAAACATGAGAACTTAAAAAAGGGGCACGAAGTAGACAAAACTATGGTCCATCAATGAGATTAAAAGTAATTGCTCAGGTAAAATTGATTAAACTGGAATCAAATGGAGAAGTGAATCATGAGGCAAGCAGACATGAATGCAGAACAGGGGCTCTTTCTGTAGGGTTTTGGGTTAGTGACCTTCCTGGCTTCCTCAAAGTGATAGAGACCTATTTAGAGTATCAATCACTCATGTCTGTGCATCCTTAGGGAGGCATGTAGATACCTTTGTTTAATATTCTGTTGTGAGGTCTGGCCCACAGTGGAGGTGTCTTCTCTGTTCCACAGTTGCAAGGAATCTTGTCTTCCATTTTGGGTCCTTTGCTTCCTGCAACACTATTATGCTTAAACACAGCTATGATACATAGTTCAAAAGAGGGCCGGGAAGATAGCTCAGTAGAATAAGTGCTTGCCTGGCAAGCACAAGGGCCTGAGTTCAATCCCCTGTTCTGCCAAAAAAAATAAAAAAATAAAATAAAAATAAATAAATAAAAATAAAAAAAAACCAAGGTTCTTTTGCCTCGAAGCAAGACACAAACTAGTTTTTCATAAATCTTGATGAGGACGACAGTTTAAATGGGACCTGTAACTTGGTGGCCCATTAACATGCAGTAGATGTGGTGGGGAAAAAAAAAAAAAAAAAAGGAATAGAATAATTCTAATATTAAGTTTTATTCACAAATTTCACCGTTTTCTGAAGCCATGTAACATTAGTTCCTACTGGATGGAATAATCTCGAAGGGATTATTTGTCACGAGAATGAAGCAGAGCGGCGCAAAACACCGCCTATCTGCACGGACAGTTTGGGTAGCGCCGCCTATCTGCACGGACAGCTTGGGTAGCGCCGACGTGGATCGGGTGCAGACCCCAGAGGAGGGCAGCGCAGACCGCCACCGCTCATCCTGGCGCTCTCCGCCCCGCACAGCCGAGTCTGCGGCGGGGACTCGCATGTCCTTGGCTGCGGAGTGTTCTCTGTCCCCAGCGTCACCAACCACCGTTCTCTGCTCGTTCTCTTGGCTGTCGAGCCGTGGCGCAGAGCTTGCTCCCTTCGCTGCTTTTCACTCAAAACGTCAATTTCCCCACGGCGCCCTCACAGGGCCTTTACTTAGCTCTCACTGCTCGCAGCTTCCACCGCCCACCTCTAGGGGGCGAGCGAGAGCGAGGCGCGCGGCGCAGGGCCCCACCCGGCAGGGAAGGCGTTGCGCTCGTGTGCGCTTGCGCAGAGCTGGGCCTGCGGCTCTCGGTTCCGGTTCCGGCCCCGGTGGCTTCTGTTCCTGGTGGTCGGACGTCACGGTTGGTGGGCTGTAACCTAGCAAGATGCTGCGGAATCTGCTGGTAAGGCCGTTCGGCTTCGTGTCAGCGACGGTGGTAGAGATGGGGACGAGGATGGACACTCGGGGGCCAGGGCTGTTCCTGAAGTCACCTTGGTGCTCGTCCTTCTCGCGCGGCCCTCGCTGCGGCCCGGTGTGGACAGCGGGGAGGCCGGGAGCCGCCTGGAGCTGTGGCGCCGCGTCCCTCCCGAGCTGGGGAGCCCTCGGTGCCTCGTCGCTCCGGGGTGCGTGGGCTACGGCCCAGCGGAGTTCCGATTCCCGAAGCCCCGAGCGCAGCGGTGACCTACCTGAAGGTTGCAAGTGGCAGTGGTTCTGGCGCTGCAGGTCATTCAGTTCTAGGTGTAGTCAGTGTTGCCTTTCTGCTTTGCCCTTTATCCCTCCACCGACTTGGGGATGAGAAATGTTTTCCAGAATTTCGGGGGAAAAAAACGGAAAATGAATCGTGATCAGTTTGTTTTATATTACTGTATTTAGCAAGTGTTTTACAAAGTTTCTCTATCATGTATTTTAGAAAGTAATTTATTTCACTTCTTCAGTTCACATTGTAATACAAATCAAAAGATTCGTACACTATTCAAGTTTTTGTAAATGGCTTAGAATGTTGCTCAGTAGCAGAACATTTCCTTGGCAGGTTCAAGGGTATAGGTTTGAGCTGAGCACCCCAAACAAATTTGAGGGGAACATTTTAATTACATTTAAATCATGCTGTTGTGTTTGATGGCCAGTAATAGATTGTCAATAATATAAGGGGTTCTTTAATGGAAACATTTTAACTTAGTCTGTATTGGTTAAATCTGTATATTATTTGTTTTCTTTAAGATTACAAAAGGCTGCTGGTTCAGCTCAGGCAAAGGTCGTGAGTGTGGTCTTTGGAGACTGCAGAACGTTTCAGGGCCACAGGAGAGGATGGACAGCAAGGGAAACAGCAGAATGCTGGCTCCTGCCTGTGCTACCGACAGATCAGATGTCCGTGTCCTGTACCATGAAGGGTTGAAAATGGCTGGTTTACTAATTAAATATTACTTAATTGACATTTTGGTTGAGACAGGGTCTCACTATGTAATGTAGGCTGGCCTTGAACTTGCTGTGTAGCTCAAGCCGGCTTCACGGTGATCCTCCTGCCTCAGCCTCCAAGTGCTGGGATTACATGGGTGTACCACCACACCTGGCTTGAAAGTGGCTGGTTTAAAAGTTTTCTTTAAGGTCTAAATCTGTGTAATGTATGTGGCTTTTCCATTTCAGGCTCTACGACAGCTTTCTCAGAGGACCATCAGCACTGCTTCACGCAGGCATTTTGAAAATAAAGTTCCACAGAAACAAAAGCTTTTTCAGGTACTGAAATAGTTTAAAGGTGGTTGATAATACAGTAAATGTAGAGCTGTCTACTTGTTAATGAGTGAGCCTCTTGTATCAGCAGTAAAAAACAAAACAAAAACCTTGGCAGCTGGCTTGAACATTTGCTGTATTTAAAAGACACTGTTTTTAATCTGAGAACAGGAAAGGGCTGTGGATCAATGGTAATTTTCTTTTTTCCTTTTTGAGAAAGAATTTCCCTCTGTAGTACAGGTTGGTTTTAATTCACTTTGCCTCAATGGGAATTATTTTTGGAGAAGTTTATGATGAACTGGTATTCTTGGGGAATTAACTGTAAAGGAATAGACAAACCTTGGGAAGGACCCAGAAACAGATCAAATACATTTAATATATGCATGTCAGTATCCATGTCAGAAAATATACAATAAATTATTATTGGAAAAGATAATTACTTTCAAGAAAGTAAAGTGGTTTTTTTTGAGTTACATGTGTAAATGTTACTTCCTCAAAACACTAAAATATAAAGAGACTTTCTTATAATCCTAGGCACAAGGAAGTCTAAGAAAATGTTTAAAAAACAGAACAAGAAAATTACTAAGATTTAGTAGCATTAAAAATTTAGACTTTATTTACAGGTCTAATAGATGGGACAAATTGAATGTCACAAAAGGCTCATCTTTATCCAAGGACTAGAGTACCCACCACACCCAACAGCCAAGTGCAGGAGGTGCAGACTCCTGAGCTGACTGGTTTCCTGGCCTGGCTGCCCCTCCCTGGCCTCTGCCCAGGTGAATTGCGAGTTGGCAGTGGGTGGGAAGCACATTTGCCATGGACTGTGGCTTTACTAGAAGCAGATTACATGGTAGGCCACTGCCTGCATGGAGGCTCAGGCATTGTGAGGCCCTGCAGTTGACCGCACTTCTACATGGCTTGCTCTTTTTCTTCTCCCATGCCACAGATGTGTTGTGGGCCAACTTAGCCATCTCAGTGTCCCCAAGAAATGGTCCAAACTGGAGTTACAACTGTTTGAGTTTATATCATGGGAATGACAAATCTGACTCCTTCTGAAGTGAAATATGTAGGCGCTTCTGTAAAAATGTTATCAGTCTTAGTAAAACAGATGAACAGTTAACATAGATCACTTTCTCCTTACCTCGTTGGAAAGATTTGAGAAGGATTGAAAGTAGGTATGTTTACCAGGTATGAGATAGATATCTATTCATGCTAAATAGTAGTATAATTGGTACAAAAGCATTGGTATGTATTTGAGAGTATTAAAAACCAGTCACCCAGGTGGGCCAGACAGCTCAGTGGACTAAAGTGCCTGGGGCTCAATCCTTGGCTTGCTGTTCCAGCCCCACCCCCAGGGCATACTGAGAAGGTGATTGAGAATGAGTGTGGAGGTGCCCACCTGTAATCCCAGCATGTTGTGGTTTGTTTCTTGTTGTCCCCCTAAAGCCTCATGTAATTTGTAGGGCAGAAGCCACTAGAGGAGCAAGGAGTGGCTTGAGGGGCTGGGCCAGAGGACCAGGGCGATGCCTGAGGGGCCATGCTAGAGAGGCACATTAAGCTGGCTACCCTGTGCTTGCTTGCTTGCGTTCTTTTTTTTTTTTCTTTTTGCGGAATGGGGGATTGAACTCAGGCCCTTGTGCTTGCCAGGCAAGTGCTTATTCTACTGAGGTCTCTCCTTGACCCCTAGCCTGTGCTTTCTGAGAGATGTGGAAAGGGTCATCCTGGACACAGCAGCACCCCAGACTCTCCTAACTGATCTAAATAAACCTTTCCCTCCCTCATTTTAGGTGTCTGGTATTTGTCCCAGCAATGAGATAATAGTAACTAATATACAGCATTTGGGAGACTGAAAACAGGAGAATCACTAGTCCAGTCTATGTAGTGAGACCATGTAGACCCTGTACCAAATACATAAAAAAAAAAAAAAAAAAAAAGAAAGAAAAAAATTACCCTGTCATTTAGGAAGTCTGCTTTTAAGAATGTCTGCTCCCCTTTGCCCCTCAGTACTGGGGATCAAACTCAGAACCTTGTGCTTGCCAGACAGGTACTTAAGCCACTAATATCTTCTTTTCACAGTGTTTGCTAGAGGTGTTATTGCCTAAGAATAAAAATAAAATGGAAAGAAGATTTTAATGTAATAAAACCCCAGTTGCCTAAACTATTAGAAAACTGACTAATGCAGTTTGCATGGTGGAATACTATTTAAAAGAATAAGATATGCTTCAATGTACTAATAAAATGTCTTTCAAGGTACAATAGACCAAAACAGTAGGATACGGCAGATCATAATATAGCAAAAGCTTATATTGTGTATTAAAGAAGTATGTAATTTAGAAGAATGCGCAATATAAATGTTAAAACAGAAATCTAGTAAAGTAGAACAGTTATTTAGGTTGACTTTCAAATGTATTTGGTACAGGTTTCTTAATATGCTGCTTGTACTCCCAGTGATCCTCCTGTTTTCAGCCTCCCCCGCACTGGGATTATGGTCATGTGTCACCACACCCAGTTTTAGTGGTAGGCTCTGCATGCCTGGGGTGGGGCTGGCAGGGCATGTGGTGCCAGGGGTTGAGCCCCAGTCCCTGTGCTTGCCTAAGCAGGTGCTTAGTCCATTGAGCTGTCTTGTTGATCCTAGACTGAGTGACTTATGTTGTCTGATTTATCCTGAATAAAACTTCAAGTGAAAAAAAAAAGTATAATATGTTTAATGTTTATATATTCCTTGGGGGTATCTTTCCTGGTTGTCAAAATAGCTTTGAAAGTTTTTATTTGAAATTAAGGAAATCACAGGTCTTTTTTTTTTTTTGGCAGAACTGGGGATTGAACTCAGACCCTTGCACTTGCCAGGGAAGTGCTTCATTCTACTGAGCCATCTCCCCGGCTCCAGAGGAATTTTTTTTTCAGAACTGGGGATTGAACTCGCCCTTGCACTTCCCAGGGAAGCACTTATACCACTGAGCCATCTCTCCAGCCCCTCACAGTTCTTTTAAATTTTAATACTTATAATGTTTTTAAGGAGCTGTTTCATTTTACATGAATGATTATCTTTTTAAGTTTAATTAGAAATAAAAGCCGCATCTATTAATGTCTTTTTTTTCCCTTTAACTTAGGAGGACAATGGAATTCCAGTGCATCTAAAGGGTGGGGTAGCTGATGCCCTCTTGTATAGAGCCACTATGATTCTTACAGTGGGCGGTAAGGCATTTGTCTTATGAATGCTTATAGAAAAGTAATGGTGATGACTTCATTGTTTTTCCTGTGACAGTAATTTAGTGCAGGTAGTCTGCCTCTAGACCGTACTGTCTTACTGCACCTGATAAAAGGATGCAAGAGGGTGACTGGCAGACACATAGGCTGTAAGAACTATTTCTGAAAAACAATATGCCAATAAAATTTTAGGGTTAATCTTGTGATACCATGGCTAATGGCTCGGGATCCAATTTTTCAGTCAAAAACACCCTCTTTCTCCCATTGCAGGGACTTTTAAACATTTTAACTCTGATACATTTTGGCTGGGAACATGCCTGTAATTTTAGCACTCTGGAGGCTGAGACGGGAGGGTTCTTGGGAGTTGAGTTTGAGTCCAGCCTCAAACTCAGTGCTACAAAGTGAGTTCAAGGCCAGCCAGAACTTCACAGTAAGACCCAGTATGAAGAAGATCAACCCCTTCCCAGATTTTGCATATAAAACCGTACATACATATTTATTACTAAAGTAAAATGTTTACCGGAACATGCTTCCACATATGCAAAGAGATTTGATGTTTTCTAGTGAATTAGCAAGCATATCACATGTTGGATTATTAGAAACATCAGAATTTGAATGCTTACTCTATTTACATAATTTGTCCCTACCATATTGATGGGATTGTCACAAAGTTGGATTTCTTTTTAATGGGAATCTAACTCAGGACCTGGCACTTGGCCAGGCAGGCACTGTGCCCCTGAGCTTTAGGAATGGGGGAGTTACATTGAACACTAAAGGTGATATTGCTTCTGTGTGGAAAAGCAGAGTACTAATTACAGAAATTTCCATGTTCCTGCCAAAGTTCACCATTTGGCTTGAATGGAGAAAAGTGGAAGAGGCATTTGTGGGTCAAAACACTAACCTTTGGCTTTTTTTTGTCAGATGGTAGCCTATAATCTTTGTAGCCAGTGCATCCCTAAAGTTCCAGGCCAGGGAAATGGCTCAGTAGAATGAGTGCTTTCCTGGCAAGTGCGAGGGCCTGAGTTCAATCCCCTGTTCCACCAAAAAAAAAGAAAAAGATAAAAATAAAATTAATTTCAACAATTACCATTTATTGGCTATTTTTAATGTTAAATATGGTTATTTAAAAATCTCATTCTTGGTTTTTATGTAACACATTTTAGGGAAGACATATATTTTTTCTGACTCTGGGGTAAGAGTTGCTTTCGAATCTTCTATTTCTCAGAAATCTTAAGTTAATATAGCAATATGTGTTTTTACTCATACACATTTGTGTGTGTTTATGTTTTTCTTTTTGGTAGAACTAGGGATTGAACTCAGGCCCTTGCACTTGCCAGGGAAGCGCTTATTCCACTGAGTCATATGCCTGGCCCCGTGTGTGTTTGGTTTTTGAGACAAGGTCTTACTATGTAGTACAGGCTGGCTTTGAACTCACGCTAATCCTCTGAGTGCTGGGATCATGTGCCACCACATCCAGCTTCATATGTTCTGAATCTTACTTAAAAAAATTTGTGGAACTTGTAAGTTGGCAGATACATTATTTTGTGATAACAGTTTCTACCTAAATTTACTAATACTAAAAGTACATTAAAAATACTTCACATATATTTATTTAACATTGCAGCATCTGTCGCAAAGTATTTTTGTGCTCCTACTGAGGTAGTCTGTGCTAAATTTGCTCTCAGTGTGTAACTTGAGCTGGAATATATGTGGAAGTCTGAGAGGTTTTGTAAATTGTTGTTTGTATTTTTCAGGAACGATGTATGCCTTATACCAGTTGGCCATGGCATCATTTCCCAAGAAGCCAGAATGATTTCAGGCAATTCAGTAATTACATGGCTCAGTTCCAGTTGGCTCTCTGGATCAGCAATATGATAAATAACTGAGCTTTTCTTTGGGGATCAATATTTATTGACTTGTATTAATTGTCACCAATAAAGCAGTCTTTACCAGTTTTCTGTGTTGTTTGATCACTTTAGGATAAGTTACCCAGTGAACCAGCTTTTGGTCAATACTTGTAAATGTTAGTAGGACCCGGTTTTGTCCTTAAGCTGTGTAAGCACCATTGTCTGATGTCACTGCATTGCAGTTCTAGTGTACATAGCTGAGATTAACAGTGGATGCTGTAGCTGCATGAGTGTGCTCTTGAAAGCATGTTGCTCTCTTCCTCCCCTTTGAATGAACTTCAGCCCAGGATACAGTGGAACCTGAGGGTACTGGAAGCAGGAAAGTTTTGCCGTTGGGCCTAATTTTTTTCTCATCTCTGCCATGTGTAAGTATGTTTAAATGTTGGTTGTAATGTGCAGTTCAGAATTTAGACTTTAGTGTAATTAGACTTTAGGCTGTAAAGCAATTTTGTTTTTATTATCCATCTTCATAATGGGCTTTACTGTGTAACTATTCCATAATGTGAAATGAAAATACTTAGTTCACTATAAAAATAAATACTGGCCAGGGAGATACCTCAGTAGAGTAAGTGCTTATCTGGCAAGTGCAGGGTCCTGAGTTCAATCCCTGATAACACAAATAAAAACAAATATTAAGTTGCCTTCTGGAGAGCATGGACTCACACTGTGCCATTCTGTGGGGTATACATCAGTAATGCTTTGTGAAGATGGCTAGCTGTGTCAGGTCCTCTTAAAATCTGAGGGTTTTATAAACTTGTATCTAAAATTTGGAAAAATTGAGTCAAGCTTAAAATTGCCATATTAAGGTTTTTTTTTTTTTTTTTGTCAAAACATTGAAGTTCATGGTACAAATCTTGAAGGGTAATTACATACAACCTTTAACTGAAGTGTGAATGGCTCTTAGCCATTGCATTTTGCTAGCTTTTGAAGAGAGTGGAATAAGAATTACAGACACTTCTTTTAAAAAAAGTTAGTTTTTTAAAAAGAATAACATTAGAAATGATAATTTCAGTAAACAAAATACATATTCAACAAAGACTGTTATATTGCATATTGTTTTCAAATTAGTTGTTCAGATTACCAGATACAGGCATGCAAAATAAGTAAAAAAAAAAAAAATGTTTTAAGCCTTAACTTCCTTTTAATAGACCAGTAGAAATCTGCATTGCAATTATTCAAGGTATCATGTATATGTATATGGGTTTTATTTCATTTTCTATTCTTTCATCCCAATTTTTATTACCTTTGAAGTTTCCTTTTCACAGTATTTGTTGTACCTCAGATTTTATTTACATGGATTTTTACTATAATATGATTATACATGTGAGTCTGATTTATTTCACTTACTGTCTCATTGCATCTATAAAATTTCAAGGTACTATAGTTGAGTAGTAGTCCATTCTGTAAAAATAATTTTTTTTTCCATTCCTCACTTGACGGGCATTTGGTGGTTTCGAAGATTTAGTTATAATCCGTGGTGTTAAAAACATTTGAGTGCTTATATTACATGTGAGGCTGAGGCAGGAGGATGGCTGCAAGTTTGAGGCCACTCTAGACTATGAAGTGATTTCAAGGCCAGTCTGAACAGAAGAGTGAATTCTTGTCTCCCCAAAACAATTTAAAAAAACCTCAAATCAAACATCTATTACTGGTGAAGGGAGTTGTGAAATCTGTAATATCAGTCAAAGGCGTGTAGGTGGGGACTAGGCCTCAGTGCCTCAAGCAAACTAGCTACCACAGTCTGGAGATCAGCGCCCTGACTGGTTAATGGTTGGCTTCTAGTCACTAGGTAACCTTGTGTCACATGTTGCTAAGCAAAAGTATAAATAAACATAGGTTTCATTGTGCTACTACAACCTATCCCAGCTTTTGTCTAGTTTTCTTCCTGCTGCTGTGTCTGCCTGGCTAGAACTGATCCAACTGAGACCAACAGATCTCTACTTTTTGCCCTGAACAGGATGCTGGCATGAGGTAATTGTGGGTGTAGGAATAACTTCCAAACACTGCACATAAGGGAGGGAAGTGGGTTGTGTGGAGCCAGCAAGCGTCATTGGCACTCGTGCACTAGGTGTAAAACTTGGGGATGGCAGCTCACTAGGGTAGAGATAGAGGAGCACAAAGAGAGAGAGGCCTGAGAGAATCCTAACCGGTAAGCGTTCGATTGAGTTAAAAATGGGAAAAAGTTTCAAGGACAGTAGATATATATAAAATGTTTTGTTGATTTGTTTGGTTTTTCTATTTGTGCAACTTTCTAAGGCCACCATAAAGACTTAGTGTGGAGTGCTGTTTTAAAATCAAGTTGCCTACGGGACAAGGAGGATAGAGCAGAGGTTCAGCAGTCTAAACCCTTTAGCTTTGCTCAGTTTGATAAGAAAGGAGTAAGTTTTTACATTGCAAGCACTTGGTTCCAAGTGGTGCTGGGGAGCTGGTGGGAGGGGCACAAACACTCCCCTGTCAGACAGACCCAGCTGGGATCACTCATTCCCCTGCCCATCTCTGCCTAATCCAGCCACAGAGGTTGGCGTACACCACCAAGCACACAGTCCTGTCCATCTGGTTATGACTATGGATGGTGTCCTGTGGCTGTGCGTGTTGCTGGCATCACAAATTTGTCAGTCTCAAGATAGTGTCTGCTTAAAACCTGGGCAAAAAAGGAAACACTCAGATGTTTTTGTTTTTGTGGAACCAGGGATTGAATTCAGGCCCTTGTTCTTGCCAGGCAAGCTCTTACTCTACTTTTGCCATCTTCCCAGTCCGTCAGTGATTTTTAAGGAGCCAGAAGCTGCTCTCCTGGTCATGGCAGCTCAGGGAAATTTCTCTGAGACACAGGTCGGAACTAGCCATTTTTATCTCCCTTTCAACTGGCATTAAAAAGCCAGGCAGACAGAGGAGTCAGGTTTTACCATCTTTGCCCTGTTTTGGAAGTTCTGTTCCCTAATAATTAAGGACAAGTTGTAGGTCTTCATAAATAGCTACCTTTTAAAATCTTAAAACAATTGTGGGGCCAGGGAGATGGCTCAATGAAATAAGTGCAAAGGCCTGAGTTCAATCCCCTGTTTCACCAAAAACAAAATAAAAGAAAAACCTTAAAATAATTGAAAAACACTAGGCAGCTGTAATAGAAATAGGCAGGCAGACAGGGCCAGGCCCTCAGAGACAATGTGAAAGACAAGATGACTGCAAGTTTGGAAGAGACATTCCCTGCTGGAAGCCAGACCTCAAGACAAAAGAGGAAACAAATGTAGCCCCAAAGTTCTCTGGAAGGGCACCAGGGACTGATATTCTAAATAGTTACCTATCACCTTTAAAGAGCCCAAATAAGTCACTAACCACTTACTGTTCTACAATGTTGGTAATCTCATTGCTCAAACTAAATTTTCTGGGCCTTTGTTTTAGTTTCTGGTTGTCTTGCACCTGAGTACCTGCATGCAGCCTTGCATAACCGGAGGTTGCAAGAAGTTAAAGCCCATGTAGTTTCTTTTGAAATTCTTCTCTGTAAGGTAACTTTGTTTACAGGAATTAGTGAGGGAGGAATTTTTATCTTAGCAAACACCAAGAAACAGCCACTAGTTACTAAACAACCTAGAACATTGGTGAGTATACATTTTTTTACACAACAGAAAATACAAGATATACATTTATAACCTAAAATGTGAGCTGAACTTTTGCTTTTCTTTCATAGATTCTGAATTGGGACTTGTTTAAGTAACAAATGTTTATGCTTCAAATGTTGATGTCTTTGCCCATTGCTCATAATTGTTCATGCTTTGCCTCATACTGTTTTGTATTATGTAGTTCTGTGAAAATTTGCTTAAAATGGATTATGTTCTTTTATATGGTTTTCTTAAATTGTCAAAATGTTGTTGGTAATTCTAATGTAAAACTGGGAGATGTTACAAAGTTAAGATATTTCATGTGACATTTTATGACTTTTGTACTTGTATATGTTGCATTTGAACTAGTTAACTAAATGTACTGGTATTCCTTGCTTGACTTTTATTTTTTTAATTTTTATTTTATTGAAGTAAAAATATGAATGAGACAGTTTTAAGATACCTTGACAAGATGGATTTGATAAATTAATAATTGCAAACTGTTTTCATAATGTTTTGGTATTGTAGAAGGTGCATACATGATATTATACTTACAAACATTATTATAGCATATATCTCTTGTCAGTAAATTAAGAGAGTGTAGCTGTTTACGTATCTTATTTTTTATACCTGAATTACATCAAAGATTCAGTAATAAATACTTTCTATCTTGTTACTTTCTAGTGGTTGTCCATAGTACTAGAAGCCGACATAATATCCTGTCCAACTACCATTAGTGCAAATCTTGCCTCTCATAGAACTATGTAGAAGCACAGCATTATCAATCCCAACTGTACTGTCCATACACACACATCATGATTCTTCCATTCTATACCCCTTCCTTGCTCTATACCTGTCAAAGATGGGCACTCCATTGTCATTCAACTAATTTAGGTGCCTGAACTCGACAATCCAATGCAGTCCAGCATTGCACAACAATAGAGAGTTATCTGAAGAAGTTGTCGACCATAGCCAGTTACAGCTCAACTTATTATTATGGCCCCGTGGTGTATACTTCATTTTTATACTTTTCTGCTGGATGGTTAAGACCTAGATACAGCAAGACCTATATACCAACACATGTACTTTTTGATTCTTATGAGGTCAGTGAAGTTCCCTCAGGGTTTATCTTGTAGTCCTGTACTTTATCCTGTAGATCCTTTGTCTGTGTCATCCATGTGGATGAGTCACGACCAATGCTTGACCAGTTTTCTCTCTGTGAGAGCCTGAGAGAAAGTTTTCTCTCCATGTGACTCTCCCCAGGCACACTATAGAACTTCGATCTCTTTCCTCTGTGGCTCCATAATCTCCTTGTTCAGAAAATTTGGAGCTCAACTGAGTGTCATGATATTGCAGTACAGGTTCTTCAATGTCCTGAGTCTTCGCTGACCTTGAAAGGCTAGGGTCAAAATGTTGGCTGGCCTTGTGGCTCTTTGTTTCTCCAATTTTGATCTGTGAACTTAGGTTGTTAACCATCCAGAAGAAAAGCTGATTAGTATCCTGCAGCATATGCCATTCACTTTGCCTTATCTGACTCAATTGATTTTAGTTGTTGTTGTACATTTCCATTTGTATTTCTTCTTTTTGCTTCTTATACTATGGAGACTATACTACATTTACACATGTGTGTCTGGTTTATTTCACTTATGTTCAAGTGGCATCCACTTCAATATAAATGCTTCAAGCTTATCATTCTTAATAGCTGAGTAATACTTCATCATATAGAAATACCACATCTTTTTCAACCATTCCTCATGTGATGGACATCTTGGTTGTTTCCAAGATTTCGCTATCACAAATTATGCTGCTATAAACATAGGTACACATGTATCTCTATGATACAATGTTTTCAGTTCCTCTGAGGAAATTCCCAGTAGGGGGATAGCCAGCTTGAGCGGGATTTCTAGTCTTAGTCTTTTGAGGAGTCTCCACACTGATCTCCACAATGGTTGTACCAGTCTACATTCCTACCAGTGAAGAAGTGTTCTGTTTTCCTCACAACCTCGCCAACATTTGTTCTTCCTTGATTTCCTTATGATAGCCATTCTTTCTGGAGTGAGATGGTATCGCAATGTTGTTTTTATTTGCATTTCACTGATGGCTAGCGATGTGGAGCATTTTTTCATATATTTATTCGCTTCTTTAATTTCGTCCTCTGAGAAGTGTGTATTCATCTCAGATGCCCATTTCTGAATTGGGTCTTTAAATTTGAGGGACCTGTTGTATCTTAGTTCTTTATATATTCTAGACAGCAGACTTCTGTCTGATTGCTTATTAGTTAGGATTTTTTCAAAATTTGTGGGTTGTCTTTTCACTCTGTTTACAATTTCTTTTGACATGCAAAAGTTCCTCAAGAAGAGTTGATCCCAGTTGTTGATTCTTTCAAGTGTTTCCATGTGAATATGTTTGTTCATGAACTCTTTACCTACCCCTATGTCTTCAAGAGTTCCTCCTACTTTCTCTTCCAGGAGATTGAGTGTTTCTGTTTTAATGTTTAGATCTTTAATCCATTTTGACTTTAACTTAGTGCATGGTGATAGAGCTGGGTCAAGTTTTAGTTTTCGGCATGTAGAAAGCCATGTTTTCCAGCACCA
>PVKA01024198.1:0-34572 GCA_004027165.1 Ctenomys sociabilis | reverse complement strand
TTTTTTTTTTTTTTTTTTTTTTTTTTTTTTTTTTTTTTGCAGGGGGGTGGGGTCAGCTCAGCCTGCCCTGGGGAGAGGGGCTGGCACGGCATGTGGTGCTGGGGATCGAACCGTAGTCCCTGAGAGCTTGCCTCAGGTTGCCAAAGCAGGCGCTTTAGACCGCAGAGCTATCTTGCCAGCCCCACATTTTCTGTTTGGGAGATGCAAAAGCTATGATTACCCAAAAAAAGGGGCTGGTGGCTACATCATTAGCACTGAAGAGAAACAATTCTGGCAACTAAGAATTTTTAGCAATCAAAAGGCTGTAATTGTTAATGGGTTCACATTTTATCATTTAATGTAGGGTATAAGAGAGGTGATTTATTGACTGGTGGGTAAACACTAACTCTTTTTAGGTATTTAGCTCAATGCAGAAAGTGGTCAAATAAAACATGAGCTGGATTCATGCTGCAGAGCTCCCCTTGGCCTTTTGATAATGTATAACAATGCTAGTAACATCCTGTAACACCCCCTTGTCAGATACAAAAGTTACACTTTTTGTTATATAGGTCTTGATTTATCTTGGTCTTAACCATCCAGCAGAAAAGTATAAACAAGAGGCATAAAAAGTAAAGCCATATTAATATGCTGAGCTGTAAAAGGCTCAAGTCAATAACTTCTGACATTGACAGTCCTACGGAAAACCCACTACTATTATGGACTACTGGACTATGTTGGATTATTTTGCTGAATTCACACACCTACAACATTTAAATGGTGATGGAATACACATCTCTGACAAAACTAAACAAAAAAGGGGGATATAAATAAAGGACCATTTTGTAGTGAAAAAGTATATCGGTATATACAGATTAGTCAGGATAGATGTGCAGCTACTTTCTTCTAGTTCAATGAGAAGAAAGATTTGTACTAATAGTGTTTAGACAAGATATCATATCTGCATCTTATACTATGAATAACTACTATGAAGACAACAATATGCAATGTATTAACTGTTGTAACTGTCCTACTAACCTGTTTTTGAAACTGTCTCACTGCTACTTCTTTCTCAATAATATTAATTTAAACAAACAATTCTAGTAGAGTTTCATTAGAATGCAGAAGTGAGAGGCACAGAGGATCTGATGTGGATAGATGTTTGAAGTGTTACTTAGAGTAGTTGACTAGGTGAATTTAGGTGTTTCTTTTCTGACAATTAAATGTGAAAAGCAACAAAGTGGGTATGTAATTCTCATTATCTTGTAGAAGAAGTTTTTCTGTCTGCAGATGGAGGTGTTTTCCTCTCAGGGAGGAATTTATCCCTTTAGTCCTGACAGTGGGACATTTGGTTACATAATGGTTAATATGTTCAACCATGGTTTTGCAAATTATCAGAAAAATACTTAAAGAGACAGGGATGTAGCTCAGTAGCACAGAACTTGCCCTGAGTTCAACTTTCAGTACAAAAAAAGAGAGAGAGAGAGAGAAAGAAAGACAAAAAGAAAAATACTTAAATAGATCTCTCAGATGAACTGTCTGGATTATCCAACTGTATAAAGCTATCTTTTATTTTTTTTGTTTGCGGAACCAGGGATTGAACTCAAGCCCTTACGCTTGCCAGGGAAATGCTTATTTCACTGAGCTATTTCCCCAGCCCCTGACAGAATTGTTTTAATGGAAGCCCTTTATGAACCTTTGTGAGTTCCTTTATTTCACAAATGTTTATTGAGTTCCTGCTAAGTTCAGGCACTGCCAAATTGTCCGGAAGGTCTTCCTTCAGGAAGCTCACAGAACAATGGAGGAGGCAGAGTTCACAAGCATTAAGTAAAAGTCTGAGAAGCACTGTGATGGGGGAAGGTGCTTTTACTTTGTCTAGGGGGGACCTAAATTGGTATCAGTGTTGGCTACATAAAGATTTGAAGATGAAGAGATGGTGAAAGTTCGAAGGTATGCGAGTGACCTGGGATGTGGAGTGAGAGAAAATTGGGTGCTGTGGACCTGAAGAAGATCACACCACCTGGTGAAGTGGCTGGGACCAGATCTCATGACTGGCCATTGTAAAACCCTTGAGAACTGAGCTGCTGTCGTAGTCCACTTGTCCTGCTATAACTAAATGCCACAGACTGTGTAACCTAGGCAGGGTAGGAATTTATCTGTCACCACTCTAGAGGCTGCAAAGTCCAAGATCAAGGTGCGAGCCAGCCTGTGCATCTGTGGAAGGCAGTTTCCAGGCTGGTGCTTTCCTGCTCTGCCCTCCTCGTGGCAGTGTGTACTGTGATGTGGGGGAAGAAATGGGAGGTCCAGGCTGCTCTCTGTCGTGGTTTTTTTTGGGGTACCAGGGATTGAACTTAGAACCCTGTGCTTGCCAGGCAAGCGCTTATTCTACAGAGCTATCTCCCTGGCCCTCTGTCATGCTGTTTGTAAAGGCACTAATTGGTTCAGGAGATCTGAGCTTTCATGGCCTAATGGCCCCGGCTGTGGCACTGTCACTTTGGGCTCTGCCTTCCAGAGTGAGTGCTGGGGAGACACATACATGCAAACCACAGCAGATGTTGCTCAGTGATAAATCTTACTAAAGATGCATTTGAAAAGCTCCGTGAAGGTGAATCTTAGGGAAATAAAGCATTTTTGTATCATTTGTCTTTTTTTTTTTGTGGAACTGGGGATTGAACTCAGGCCCTTACACTTGCCAGGCAAGCGCTTATTCTACTGAGCCATCTCCTCTGTCCCTCATTTGTCTTTTGTGTCTTGCTTTTTCTTTTTTTAAACTACTCCCATTCCTTGTATAAAATTTAGTCCCAAGCAGTAATTTATTAAATATTTTCCTCTTGATTTTGTATGTATTCATATAAAGGCTTGAGATCAGATGAGATGGCTCATTAAGATTCTCAGCTGTCTTCTATTTCCAATAGAACTACATTATTTTTAGAATATTTTTTGATGATTCTTAGATTAAGATCATCATTAAGAGTCATTTCTCCTGGGATGTGGAGAAATTAAAATTAACTGTGAATCAGAATTCTTGATAATAGAATCCTGTGATTTGTCATGATTTGTTTATAGAAGTGCTGTTTTCAAAATGCCAGTTTTAATTCATCTTCTGTGGTGACCTCCCTGTATGTCAGTATTTAGACTGTGTTTAAAACAAAACTGCTTAAATGGGCTCAAAAATCCATTCCTTCCAAAACTTTCAAGTCCTATAATTGAAAATAATTAAAAATACATTTAATATTTTTATAGGAATACCTTTCAAACAAGAGGCCAACAGTTGTTTTTTTAATACATTTTATAATGCACATCGCATTGCTTCGTCTTTCATTTTTTTGCTCAACTGATTTCACACACGCAATAAATCAGATTAAACTGTGTGACTAGGAGGATCTCACTGCATGATGACAGACTAAATCTTTTATAAAGCTCTAGGATTTCCTTTTCTAAAACTCCTCAAGGGCCGGCCAAATAGCTCAGCGGATTAAAGTGCCTGCAGGCGGGCACGGGCCAGGGCACGCTGAGATGGCAAGTGAGACTGGGAGGCGTGGTGCGCTCCTAGGCTATAGACAGGCGGATCACTACAAGTAGGATCTAGTAGTGAGACTCTGAACACCCTGTAGACCCTTCCCTAAAATGCAGAAAAAAAAAAAAGAATAAAAAATAAAACTCCTGAAGCTTTCTTAAGGTACAAGTGACAAGAAGAAAATAGTATGTATTTAAAATTTATGCTGTGATGTTTTGATTTGTGTGCACATCAGCAAGCATCACAGGGAGGTTCGTGAATTATCCTAGGCTCCATCACCTCTCATAGTCATCGTGTTCTCCCCTTTCTCCTCTTCCTCCCTTTTATCTTCTGCTCTTCTTCTTTCTCCTGTCCTCCTCCTTGTCTTCTCCCCTCCTTTTTTTTCCTTACATGGCAAGGGATATTAAGATCTCTACTTCAAGTTTATAGTATTTATTTATTTTTATGTATTTAGTACAGGGTCTGCAGGGTCTCACTACACAGGTCAGACTTGCAGTGATCCTTCCTTCCGGTTTCTTAGCCTCCCAAGTGCTGGGATTATAGGCATGCACCACCACACCCAGTCTCAGTGGTATCTCAGCACACCGCAGGGGTCCCTGTGTCTTGCCTAAATAGGCGCTTTAATCCACTGAGCTATCTGGCCAGCCCCAAGTATAGTATTTATTAACTAATCACTATTAGTTAATGGTGCTATACTGAATCCTCAGAAATTATTATTATTATTTTTTTTTGGTGGTACCAATGATCCAACTCAGAACCTTGCATTTGCCAGGCAAGCACTTATTCCCTGAGCTATCTCCCTGGCTCCAGAAATTATTCTTTATCCTTCAAGCAATCAAGGATTTGTTGAGGGTTTAATGGTGTTTGAGATGCCTACTCCTGTTGCAGCATTTATTCTTTTAAAGCCCTGGCCTGGTATTTGGCCCTAAAATTTCATTAAGCAAAGTAATAGGAATTCAACAGTGGCTGTTGTATTGCATAACGGGTGGTAGAGCATTTCTTTATGCGGTGGCTGGTGCTTGCTTTCCTTGGTTCCTTGATCCTGGTTTCTATACTGTGTTAGGTCTTGGAGAAAACAAGAGACTGTGGCTTTAAGGAGCCCACAATTGCAAAGGAGACCAAGGAAGGGTACACAGAGAGCGACTGGTGGGTTGAGCGTTTAGATGAGTAATTCAAGGATGAGTAGTGCAGTATTTTTGGATATGGTGAAGAACAATAACTCTTTCTGAGCATCTATTTTCACAGATGAGTCAGTGTCTGGTAGGCATTATTTACTAGCTATAAACAAATGATGGTCTATTGAAACAGAGTAGCTATTTTGCACTTTTTTCTTAACGGTATTTGTACCTAATAGAGTGTTGACAGTCAGAAGGTTGTTGTGGGTGGTTTTGCTTGTTTGTTTACCAAACCAAACTCAGGGGAGTGCTAGGGATCAAACTCAGGCAAGTGGTCTGCCACTGAGCTATACTCCCAAAGCCAAGTTTTGTAAGTGCAGAAATGAATTTCTGATATTTTACTTGCAGTTAGAAGTAATATCTGCCCTTATTCCTTTGAGAGGTCTGTAAACTCTGGTGCTGTGAAATCAATGTTCTCAGGACGAAAGTAAACACTGAGCGATGGCTGTGCTTTCAGAGGTAAACACTGCTGGCTTTTTATTGAGCTTTGAACTACTGGGTTCTTTGTGTGCTTTGGAGCTGGGGAACTGTGAAGTTATGAGCAACCTGCAAGAAACCATTAGATGTTCTTTAGCGTGAAGGCATCTCAAGGGAAGGTTTCTAGATCTGTGGATCTAAGAGCAACAAGCCATTCCTGCACCTGGCACCATGAAAAAAAAAAAGTCACACTACATGTTTTTTTGCTTAGTTTGTATCTCCATTGTATGCCATCAGAAATATTTTTATGATTAAAATGTTGTATGACTTACTTGAAAATTTATCTTTGCTGTTGTTGTGGTTTGGGGTTTTGCAAGGGGAATAATACAATTTTGGATACATTTTATAAGGTTTTTTAGAATGATGAGTCACCCAAAGAATCAGGAGAGTGCAAGAGATCTGTCCACATGCTAAAGCCCAAAGAATCCGGCCTGATCTTCATATCCTGCATGAATGCAGCTGAAGGACTAGAGCTGATAACTGTGCCCTGCACAAGTCCAGCTGGGGGCCAAGAGCCCAGGACAGTACCTTGTGCAGGCCTGTCTCACAGATCTGTGCTGGTAAAGCCCAAAAGTCTGTGCCAATGTGATGAGGGGTCTGTGCTAGTGGGCAGCGGGACCTGCTCTGGAGATAGGAAGCAATGCTCAAGTTAAGAACCAGAGCTTCCTTAAAAAACACTGCATCCATGTTCAGCAGCAGTGAGGTCCTGAGCTCCTCTGGTGATGGCACCTGAGCTCCTATCAGGAAAGCCAACATGACAAGCTTCTTCAGGAGACCGAACTCTGCACCATCTTCCTCTCCAGATCTGGGAAACTATGCCCAAGGTGAGGACCACAGCTCCCCAAGGCCAATGGCAGCCATCCTCAATGAAAACAGGAATCTCAAGCTCTTTCTCTAATGAGAACAACCAAGTTCACCAGGAAAGCCAGCATAACAATGCCACTCAACAAAATAGCCCAGAAAATCCAACAGCTTCTCCAAAACAAATTCCCTAACAGTTTCTAACATTCTCTCTCTTATGCTGCTGGCAACACTCCTCAGTAAGCCTCCTACACCCAGCACCATGCTAATTCAGTTCAATTGGATGTAGCAAGCTGACCACCAGTTGGCAAACCACCACAGTTGTATTTTGATTTATTTTTATTGGTACATGACTGTAGTATACAAAAATGAATATTCCTTGTGTGGAGTTGCTTCATGTACATAACACATCTCAATTCCCTTTCCTTCCACTCCCACCATTTCTTGATCCCTTTCCCATTGAAGAAAGATCTTCCTGGGAATTTCTTCTTGCTGCCTCTGAGGCACAGGGCATAAGGCTCGCTTACTGAAGACTCACGTTGATCAGATAGTAACAGCACTGTGGACTGTTTCATACCCAGGTTTCATTTGTCACATCCACCATTATGTAGCCAAGCTGTACAAGACTCCAGAAGAAAAGAATACTTTTGGCTCTTCTTTAAAAGGCTACTTCTTGGTAAGTAATAGTTAAATGACATGGCTTCCAGAGTACAAAACTCTACAAATTCCTAGTTATTACTCAGCATATGTCTAGCATAGATGTGTAGGTAGTTTGTCATGGTAATAAAGTGTTATCACCCTCATGAAAAATGGGTGCCCCAAAGTAGCTTTTAGGAAGGAGACAAAATATTTATATAAGATTTATCTCTGCCTCAGCTGTGGGTGATTCTAGGTCTGGTAGCACAGTGCTTGCCTTAGTATCCTTTGACTCACCACTCCGTAGACACGGCTGCCTTCTTTCCTCCATACATTGTCCAGTCAATCTTGTCCTCCTAGCTCTGCTTGTGGCCGAGGTTGTATGTCTGTGAGCTCTGTCTGCTGTCCTCTGCTTCCCCCTGGGTGGGGGTCTGTGCAGCTGGAGGGTGCTTTCCTGTCACACTTGCCCTTGCCCCCTTTGTCCGCAGCCACTGGGGAGAGACCTTTCAATGTACTGACCTCGCACTTTTATTCCTGAGTATGTGATAGAGCTTCTTACTATAGAAGAAAGCATGTCCACCTTTTCTCTTGAGGGTTGGATTTAGTTGCAGAATATGTTGTTGTTGTTTTTAAAATTTAAAGTCTAAGTGTAAATTTCCTTTTTAAAGCTCTTGTTATGTACAAAAAAGCTGTTAGTTGAGCTCCTTTGCCTTTTTTGACTTAAGTGTGGTCCCTTTGAATTTCCTTGAAGTTGGTGGGGATTTATGAAGGCTGCTGAATTGATGAAAAGACCTTTAATTAGGACACCTTTGTGAAAATAATTACATATAATTATGAATTTGTTTTCTGTTTCCAAGAACAACCTGTAGTTGTTTTACTAAACTTTCTCTTTATTGTGAAATCTTGGTGTTTGTAACTCTGGAGGCCATGTGCAGCAGCTCCCCAGCTGGTTCCTTAATCCTTTCTTGCCTCCATGGGGAAATCTAGTGTGCTCCAAACTTATCTTGGCTCACACCACTTATTTTTATACTGTGATGACTGCCAGCAAGTTCTTTCTTTCTGACTTCCTGTAATTTTTTTCCCCCTTGTCCCCAGTTTTTATACTTCAAAGCCACTCGTTTATGGATTATTAGCCTGCTTCAATCACTTATCAGCATCTTTTGGAAATTGGTCCCTGAGATTGCTATTGTCCCAAAGAAAATAGCCAAAATTCTGTTCATATATGTTCACCTAGAATACAAAATAGGAATGCAGGTCATTTTTCAAAAAGAAAAGATTGGAACATTATGAAAAGAATTTTTCTAATACATGAAAAATACTTATTTCAAACGTGTAAAAAGCTATTTATAGCCTCTGCCTGCCGGTGCTCAGTACTATTGAACAGCAGGAGATTTTTGGAGTCTACAAGAGGGTATTTTGAAGTCCTTAAGAACTTTCTGCAAAGTAAAAGCCAACTCAGGTTGTATCTGTCAGATTTTGCTGTCTCAATGTCTTGCAGATGAGCTAAATTTACTGCATTCCATTAAGAGAGCAGTTAGCAGTCACCCATCAGGTGATATAAGATGCTGTGTGTTATATATGATATAAATAAATTGTATTGAAATGTAAGTATTTTAGCATTCTGATTATAGTTGAACAGGTAACTTAATTATGCTTTAAGTATCTTCTTTAGACAAAATACTAGGGTACTGCAAAAATCAAATTTGGTGCTAAAATTAATCTGTACTGATCTGATTGAATTGGGAAGAATAATATTGAAAAGGCACTGGCTTCCTGTGGGAACTGATGGTGGTGCATAAAAAAGCAATCTAGAAACAGGCAGAAGGAAATTTCATACTATTATACTTATTATATATCATATTTATTATTCTTAACACAGCTGCCGTCCAAATCTGATTGGAAACTGCCTTCCTTTTCATGCCTGCACAGAGCAGGCCTTCGTGTTCTAGAGCCTGCTGCTTAAAGTGGTTATTTGGTCATTTTTGTTCAAAACAGACCATTTTCTGCTGAGTTACATATTTATAAGTGGCTGTGTGTACTTTCTCTTGTGTTACCTGTGAGATAGCAAAAGCTTTTCCTCTTTTTTAGGAACTTAAAAAATTTCTTTTCTTTTCTTTTTATTTTTTCCGTAATTGTAACATGCTGTTTTTTTTAGATCCTTAATATGGAATACAAATATTCATGATTAAAAATCAGTATTTTTCCACTAATGTTGAAGAACAGTACAAAAGAAGGCTATCATTCCTAATAGCATGTTTTGATGGATAATGTGTGTTCCTCAAGGTTTCAAATATACTTTAGGTTCAGATCATTGCGTTGCCTGTTTTCTCATTCATAGTGTGGACACTTCAATTTTTAAAGTGTTTGCTTTCCTGTCTCTTTCTTATCTTGTCCCTTTCTCATTTTCTCTTCCCACAGCTTAATAAGGTGACCACCCTAGTATATTTCACACAAGTTGTTATAGTTTTGTGAGCATGAATTTTATTTCACAAACAGTGTCACACTGTAGACGTCAGCACAGTATTTGAAGATCTACTTCGGGAACTGTGTATACTTTTTCTATTACACCTAACTGTGGCCGGGCATCGTACGGAATGCCTCCCATCTTCTTTCATTGCCACAGGAAAAGAAATCTAGGTTCTTTTTGGCTCTCTGCAACCACAAGCCGTATGATAATGCTACACATGAACCAGTGCATATATCCATGGAACAGCGTCTCTGGGGCACATAGCGAGGAGCAGGAGCGAGGAGCACGGCTTGTACGTCACTTGATGAAGTGCTGCACGATCGTCTGCTCTTGAGCCATGTGTCATGCTCAGTAGGGTGTTCAAGGTTCATGTTTGTTGTCGGGTGAGCCAAATGATTTTTTTTCCTCTCTTGATGTGGTTATTCTCTGTATGTTGAGAAGTTAGTTACTTGTTTTGATAGTGAGTGATTTCTGAAATATACAATTAAACCGTAAGAGGTGCAGCAGCGTCTCCTGCAGTATGAGTTACTTGCCACGGAGTTGCGTCGATGTTGTCCGGCTATTACAGTCCTCAGGGAAATGGAGACCTACACTTCCAGGGCACCCTGTGGTCCAGTGCCATCGTCGTGTAAATTTGAAGAGCTGGCATATTTAAAAGGAAAATCATATTCACTCTAAAGGTTTAAATTCTTACTTAAAGCCAAGCATGCCAAGAGAGCCACTGGTATCTGCAGAGTAATATATGTGAATCAGAAAGAATGATTTCTTATAGTAGTGGACAGGTTAGAAGGTGCCTGACTGAAAGTTGAGATGAGAGGAGGTATGAGGTAAGAAAGTGGGAAGGAGTGGTCCCAACCCAGTAATCAGTGTCTCTTGCAAATAATCTGTTGTTAGTTGGTTCTTTTTATGTTGTTTTTTGGAGGAACTGGGAGATTGAACTCAGGCCCTTGCACTTGCCAGGCAAGCGTTTATTCTACTGAGCCATCTCCCCTGCCCCGTAAGTTGATTCTGTTATTGGCCTTATTGAGGCCTGGGTTGGGACTTATAAGCAATCTCCTACTTCTTGTTTTGCTATTCATGAGAGCACGTGAGTGAAAATATCATAAGGTTCCATTTACAGTGCACTCACTATTACCATGTCTTCACTTACACTGCAGCTATGTAAATTTTGACCTGTTTTTTTCTGTCACCTGAATACATAAAGAACTATTTTTAAAGATACTACTTTGTGAGCCCTCAGTATACAGAGTTTCAGGGAATGAATTGTTCCACATTAAGTAGGTTTTCCAAATAGCTGAAGTTTGTTTTAATACGGTAAAACTTAAAAAGACATTAAAAAAAAATCCTTTGACAACTGTCAAATACTTTCCTGGTGTTTTGCATGGAATTTATCAGATATCATTTTGACTTTTTATATTCAGGGTTTCAGCTTTGTCTGGTTGACTAGGAAGACATCAGCTTTTATGAGATTCTGAGTGGAAGTGATCCGTGAATCTGTCAGTTCAGACTGGTTCTTACTGCTTTGTTCCTTTCAGTTTGTTGAAGACAGATTAAGAAATTGAAAAAAATTATTAAGATTTTCTGTAGCTCAAGATGGAGTAACTTTAAATAAAGATCTGCAATTTCCTCTATCCAAATGTAAGACATACCCTGCCTTTAAAATAGAGATTTTGAAGCTCCGTAAGCCTTTCTGAGTTGTGTCTTTGCTGTATTCCAGGTGCTTAACATTATCAGCAGTCTAAAGTCTGGTGAACAGAGGGCTTTAAATTACTTTTTTTTTTATTATTATATGTTTGTTGTACACAGAGATCACATTTCTCGTAGGGAGTTGGTATGTGTGCACGACCCATCTTTTTTTGCTTGTCCCCTTCCTGTCCACTCTTTCCCTTCTCTTGGTCCTCTTCCTTTTTGTAAAAGGTGACTCTCCCCATTTCCTATTATTTGTCTTTTAGTTTGCTCTTTATTTATAATTTTGATTTCACATATAACAGCAATCATGTGGCATTTAAAACTTGTGAATCTGGCCTGCCAGATAGCTCAGCAGACTGGGTGTAATGGCGCATGCCTGTAATCCCAGCACTTGGGAGGCTGAAAACAGGAGAATCACTACAAGTTTGATCTACATAATGAGACCTTGTACGTCCTGTAGACCCTATACTAAAGTAAAAAAATTAAAAAAAAATCGGAAAAGTATTCTGTGCTCCTGGTTAGGAACAACCAACATTGTGAACATGGCCACACTGCCAAAATTGCAGCACAGACTCAACGCAATCTTTAAAATACCATTAGTATACCTCACAGAACTAGAGAACATTTTCCTCACAGTCATTTGGAATCAGAAGAGAACCAGAATATTAACACCAATAGCCTCTTTAACAAATGGTGTTGGGAAAACTTGCAGAAGATTGAATTAAGACATTGAATTAAGACATACATCTCTCACCATGCAGTAAACTAAAATCAAAATGGATCAAAGAATTAAGAGCTAAAACAGAATAACTTTAGAAATGTGCCTGTTGTCCCATACTTTGAGCATGTTCTCATAGTGGTCCCACCAAATTGCACCATTTAAAAATGAAGATCCAATGATTTGATAGCAAACTCTTATGTTTAAGATCACCTGGCACCCAGGATGTGCCCTTCCAGTTTCAGACTTTTCCTAATACAGAGGGAACACTGCCAGCTCTCAGATGTAGTATTTGTACACTGTATATATGGAATTATTGAACTGAACACCTAACTAGTAAAGATTAGACAGAAAGAAGAATGAATGTGTCAGTGCTGGGGCGAGGATGCTGGGACTGTGAATCCATATTTGGAGGTTAAATGCAAGAAAGACTTCATTCTTATAAACTTTCCTCTTATGGGTGGTAAAGCTTAGCAGCTTGCACAGCAGGAAGGTCTATCAAATCTACCAGTTGCTGAATTTGCAAGTGGGTATGTGTTACCACAGGGCTACATGTAGATGAAAGTTTCTAACAATAAAACCTTAAATCTTATTTGTATCTCCAGAATTATCAGTAAAAAGATAACAATTTTAGGTTAAATAGACTGAGTTAATGGGATTTGAAACTCAGGCAAAAATAACAATATTAGTAAAGTTATTGAGCATTTTCAGTGCATACTGAAGTGTTCAAAATGGCTTAACTCTTCAATCTTCACAACCCAGGAACTAAGTTACTGTTTACCATCTGGCTACAGATGATGGCTCTGAGGCAATGGAGGATTAGTCCCCCATGCTAAGTCTACGTATTTTATAGTAGTGGAACTGCATAGTATTTGGCTGCAGAGATCCCTTGGGTCTCTATGGGGACAGTCCCATCCAGGTGAAGTGTGGAGGTAACTGGGTCTTCACTGGGGAGAAGGAGGGATGGAGAAAGGGAGGAAGAAGAGAAGAAAAGAGGAGAAGAGAAAGAGGAAGAGGAGGGGGAAGAAGAAGGAGAAACAAAAAGGAGAGAGGAAGGGAGAGGAAAGAAGAGAAAGGGAGAGTGGGGAGATGGAAGAGGGATTAGTTTTATGTGAACAATCTGGCTTCACATTGATTTCTAGGATGCTTTTTTCTTTCACTTTCATTCTATTTTTGTGAGACAGGGTCTCACTGTATAGTTCAGGTTGACCTTGAACTCACTATGTAGCCCAAACTGGCCTTGAACTCACAGGGAGCCTCCTCCCTCAGCCTCCCAAGTGCATGCTGGGACTACAGGCGTGCACCGCTACTCCTGGGTGGAAGTTCTATTCTTTCTTGTGCATTGACACTTGTGCATTGACACTTTATAAAATAGATCATTGTGTTAAGAGAGATTAGATTTATAGTTTAGTGTTCTCATGCAAAAAGGAATCATTTCTTCCCCCCTAACTTAATGTATGTCTCTCAGAGACCACCAGACTGCATGGAATTTTCTCCCACTATTGGATAGGCTGTTCATTACCTCCCTCACCCAACAGAGTCTCCCTGAATGAGAGGTTATTTATTTGACATATTTGAGTCCGTTTTTCAGAGGCAAAGACTTCTGGGAAAGGATTGGTCGCTTCTGAGCTTTGCTCAGTGGTTGGTGTTCTGCTGGGTGGCAGAGACCTTTAACTGAGGAGTCTTTCTCCAGGGCAGCTCTCCCTCCTCTCAGTCCTGGCTCTGAACATACCTTCTGTTCCTAGGTTTCCGTGCTCTGGGCTTCACGCTTCAAACATTTTCTCAGCTTTTAGCTTGAGATCTGTATCTTCATGTGAAGGTAAACACATAAACTGCTACTGTTTTTTCCCCCCAGGATTGCAGATTTGGTCTTTTTATTTGTATGGATAGTAAGAAAGATAAAAATCTCTTGTTCTTTTATTATCACTTGGAAACTTTTTTTTTTTTTTTTTTTCTTGGCAGAACTGGGGATTGAAGTCAGGCCCCTGCGCTTGCCAGGGAAGTACTTATTCCACTGAGCCATTTCCCCAGCCCTGGAAACATTTTTTAAAACTTTCTTTCAGATTCACAAAAGTCCAATTCTTACACAGTTATGTTCCCCAGTTTTTTCTAAGTAGAATGAGAAAAATCTTGTTTTCCAGTTAATTGCAATTGTATTTTGACAACAAATCGTAGGCATTGGTCAAAATCAGTGGTTGTGTAAACCAAGAAGTATAAATGGAAAGGAGAAGGAAGGCTGAAACCATTTTTAAAAATGTAAAAATGTTAAAAGAAATGTAAAAAGGTGATCGGAGGATCTGAAAAGACATTGCAGGATCAGACAGTACTTTTGTCTTGCAATAAAGGGAGATTCACATCTATTTTAAGAATTCTTGCCTTTCAACATTCACATATGAAAAGTGCAAGGCTATTTTTCTTTTAGCTGTAGGAAAGTACAGTATGTTTAAAGTTTATAGAGGATGAAGGTGCAGCATTTTGTATGACAAGTCGCAGTGAGATCCTGGGACTGTAGGAGGTATTGCATGGATGTGCCCCAGTGTCATTCGAAGTATGTTTTTCTTAATGAGGTTTTGCTGGAATGTCCAGTGCTGAATTTTTTCAAGTCATAGCTTGATGTCTGTGTCTGGTCTCAGCCATGTGCCGAGGCCTTTGGGCACCACAGAGCTTTGCAGGACTGTTCCTCTTTCCTTACGCTCATAAACTGCAAGGCCGTGGGGATTGTAGAGCACAGAGCACCTGTGATCTCGTGCAACCAGTGTGGATTTCCTGTTTTCTAGTGGAAGAAAGTCTATTTTGGGCTGGGGCAGAAGAGCTAAAGAAGTATTTCCCCCCCCCCGCCTTTTTTTTTTTTTTCTTTGAATTGCCTTGTTTATCACTTTCCTGTGTAAGAAGAAGCTGTGTTTGAGCAGTTTCTTTGATGACCATGACCATACTTTCTATATTTTCCATCCCTACCCTTCCAGTTCTGTTTTGTAATATATTTTCCTTACATTGACTTTTTAAATTTAAGGTATTGCCTGTTCCAGAAGATACCAAGAAGAGGAATAGCTGGGACAAGTGGGACCTCTAATCCTAGTTTTTTGAAGGATCTCCACCGTGATTTTCACAGTGGTTTCACCCGTTTACACTCATGCCAACAGTGGAGAGGGGTTGCCCCCCCCACCCTATGAGCATTTGTTATTGGTTGATTTCTTGATGCCAGCCGTTCTTTCTGAGGTGAGAGGCAATCTCAGTGTCATTTTAATTTGCATCTCTCAAATAACCAGCGATGTTGAATATTTTTTCATGTATTTATTTGCTCTTTATATTTTTTCATCTGGGAAGTGTATATTCATCTCAGATGCCGATTTTTTGATTGAGTCATTAAATTTTGAAGGTCTGATTTTTTTTTGAGTTCTTTATGTAGTGTAGATAGTAATCTTTTATTTATAGAACAGGTGGCAAACACTTTTCCCTATCCGAGTTGTTGATTCTTTGTGACAGGTTTCATTTGACCCAGCTATTCCCCTTCTTGGTATCTTCCTGAAAGAATGAAAAGCACCACAGCCCAGGGATATATATATGTCCATATTTATAGCAGCACAGTTTGTAGTAGCCAAATCTTGGACACAGCCCAAATGCCCCGCAACTAGTAGATGAGTAAAAAAGATGTGAGGATTTTTATACAGTGGAGTACTATTCTACCATAAAGAAGGCTAAACTTGAGACATTTCTAGGTAAAGGGCTGCACCATGAGTTCTACTCCTTTTTTTTTTGGCAGAACCAGGCATTGAACTCAAGCCCTCATGCTTGCCAAGCAAGCCCTTATTCTACAGAGCCATCTCCCCAGCCCATCTCTGCACTTTTGAGTCACAGAAGAGTAGTTGCTGAATCAAAAGTCTTTTTTTGGGGGAAAGAAATAATGGTTCTTGTTAACACAATACTGCTTATTATCAAACGTCAAGATGATACAAAAAAGTAAAAAATAATTTCAATTTGGAAGTAACATTTATATTTATAAACTTAACTTAGAGCACTCTTTGTGTATGTTGATGCAGGACTTGGTAGTTGAAAAGTGGGAGTACTCTGTGCAGTGGTGGTGAGCACGTGGCCCCTGTACTGTGGAGGGCTGTTTGTTACCGTGGAAAGCTCTGAAAGGTTTTCCTTCACTGCCGCATGAAATACTTTAAATATAGTTCCTTAAATGTAACAACGTTTGAATTTCATGACTGTTAAATTTAAAAGAAAAAAAATAGCTCAAATGAAAGGCGTTCCTGAAAGATAAATAGTTTTATACAATGTAGGACAGTATTTGCTGAAAACATTTGAGGAAAGTTATGTAGATCCTGTGTGGAGTGATGTAAAAAGAAATATATCAACTAAATTATATATTTAAAAGAAGAGGAAATTAATGTGCTAGTTCTTCCTCCATTTTCTTTCGTACTTTTTAGTTTTAATATTCTGCTTATTATTGTTAAGGTTTGTAAGCTGTGTGTTTTGTTCTGTAGCCAAATCCCCATAACATAAATATTACTTCTTAAAATAGCCACAGGCCCATTATCAATTCTTTTCCTATGATTTCTCCATTTCTTCTTCCTCTTCCTCTTCTGCTTCTGCTTCTGCTTCTGTTTCTGTTTCTGCTTCTGCTGCTGCTTCTGTTTCTGCTTTTCCTTCTCCTCCTCCTCCCCCTTCTCTTTCTTTGGTGCAGGTTCTCACTACACAGCTCAGACTCATACAGATGCTCCTGTTTCAGCCACCCCAGAGCTGGGACTGCGGGCACACACCACCATACCCATCGTGATTGGACAGCTCAGCACTTCCAGGGGATGGGGCCGGCGCAGCATGTGGTGCTGGGGATCGAACCCCAGCCCCTGTGCTTGCCTAAGCAAGCGTTCAGTTCTTCTCCATTTCTTTTGCATTATTTGTGTTTCATTTAAGTGGAATAAACTGAGAAGTGGATTATCTGAGACCGAGTTTTCAATGTTGTAGTTCATCAGTTTGTGAGGAAGTGCTTATTAATTGCCCTTAACTTGCCCACATATAATTTTGAATTCTTCCCCTTTAAAGAAATGGCTTTGTTAGTCTGACCCTTGAGATTAAACCTGGGAGTGAGTCAGAAAACCTGGGTCCTCCTCTTTAGGGAGCCTGTGGCTTCTGCCTTAGATGCTCAGATAACTTCTCCTTATCAGTAACTTATCACCAGGATTAATAACTCCTTTCATGTTTGCTGTGTTCTGTTTTTCCCAGAACATGATTGCTCTTTTTTGACCTGTGAATTAAAGATTTTCTTCCATTCTAGCAAAATTGTATTCTGTTGTGTGTTTGCCTGTGTCTTTTCCAAATGTTTGAATGTTTCAGTCAGGAGCTTCCAGAGTGTGCATGTGTTATCTGATTTGCTCATTGTCTCTGGATCATTTTATCACTGATCCCTGACTGTGTTTTATTCTTTTTTCTTTTTCTAATTTAATTTGAATCATTGTAATATTTATTTTTTATTTCATTTTCCTTTCTGAGTTTTACCAGCTTTCTTTTTCATCTTCTTTTATGATACATCGTTGAACTTTTAAAAAAGAGATTATTTTTATAATTTCTTTGAGGCTGTCGTGTCTGAACATTCCCGTGTGTGTGTGTGTGTGTGTGTGTGTGTGTGTGTGTGTGTGCGCTGTATGTCCTTTATCTGCCCTGGACTTTGGTGTTTCTCTTCTTTCTTCTTTAGTGTCTACACTTAGGTCCCTGGCCTCTTCTGTTGGGATTCATCTATGCATGGAAATTGCTATGAGTCAAAGCCCAGTGTGGGGAGGAGATGGAGAGGGAAGAAGGAGCCAGGGGCCACAGGTCCTGGGCTTTGCTGTTTTGATCAGTGGGCTTCTCTTCTCCTCTTTCACCTACCCTCCCTTCCCCTTCCATAGGTCCTCTGTTATGTTCCAGGTTTTCTTTTTTTTTTTTTTTTTTTTTTGGTGGAACTGAGGATTGAACTCAGGCCCTTGAGGTTGCCAGGGAAGCGCTTATTCTACTGAGCCATCTTCCTGGCCCCTCATGTTCCAGTTCTGAGGCTTGTGTTGGTTCATAGTTTTTAGCTTCCTATTTTCAGTAGCTTGAAATGAATCATTTCTTTCTATAAAGAATACACAGTATTTTTGTTGTTGTTGTTGTTGCTTATTTCTTAAAAAAGTATTTTGTTATTTAGGCATTACTTATTCTTGTAAGGAATCTGAGGATGGAAAAATTAACATAATTTCAGACAGTGAGAGGAAGAGAAATGTTTTCAGTCCTTGGAAGTGTTTTGACCATTCCATGTATTTTCTGCATGGCTTTGGACTTCTAGAATGGATGACATACAGCAATGAGGATGTTATCTAGGAGTTCACTGTGTTGTCCAATAGTATAAGGGCTGACTGATAAATATGACAACTCTTTATAAAGAGTTTAATGCAGTAAAGACGCATGCCACTAACCTCTCCCTCATTCTTCAAACATCTTTGTCTCATGATTCTTGCCAATTTATGAAACAGTTCTAGAAGTCATGTTTTGAGCATCTTTATAAAATGTGATAAAAATATAAGATGAATGCTTCTGTTGAGTACCATCCAACGGTACAGGCAGACTCAAAAAATAATTAGTGTGTTCTCACTTGACTTATTTGCTGGATCTGGCACTGTAACTGCTGGTAACTACCTCAGAGATAAAATAACCATGACAGGTAAACATCTGAATCAGTCCTGGACATTGAGGCAGCTACAACTGCACAGCTAAAGACTCTCATGAAAGAGGACTTCCAGTATTGCTTCGAAAGTGGCAAGACTGATGGCGTAAGTGTTTTGGTAGTGAAGGCAATATTTTGAGGGGGATTAATGGCAGTGTAATAATAACATTTGGGCCAGGGAGATAGATCAGAGGCATAAGCACCTACCTGTAATAAAAAATTTAATTAAACATACCTTCATTTTTGGATCACATCTCAAGCAGTGATAACAGCAGTTTGAGGTAGTCAAAGCATAGGGTTTTTTTGTTTGTTTGTTTTATTTTTCTTTTTATGTTTTTAAATGAATAAAAATAGTTAAAAAAGCATTGAAACAATACAGAATTTCAATAAGTATAATCAATGATTGTGTGTTGTGTAATGTTCTCTTCAAATTAGTTGTTTAGATTACCAGATCTAAGTATGCAATATGGGTGAAAAAAAGGGCAAGTTATAAGAAATTAAGAATGAGAAGACAAAAATTAGAGCATTAATTCAGTAGACCAGCAGAAAGCAGCAGTGCAGTTATTCAAGCTATCTTATAAATATACATAAACATTTTTTCCCTTTCTCCGTTTTTTGTCCTTTTCCTTATCCCAATTGTTCTTCCCCTTTGAACAGATTCTATACTCTCACAGTATTTGTGGTATCTTTCAGATTTTATTTATTCTTTCAGGCTCTTACACTAGTGAGACGATATGATGTTTGTGAATATGGGTCTGATTTATTTCACTTATGAGTATGATCTCTAGTTGCATCCATTTACCTATAAAAGCCTCGAGTCTCTCTTTTTTGTAGCTGAGTGATACTTCACTGTGTAGAAGTACCATATCTTTTTTATCCATTCCTCAGTTGATGCAAATTTGGATTTTTTGCCCCCAAGACTTAGCTATGATAAATTGAGATGCTATAAATATGTACATACATCACTGTGTTGTGATGTTTTCAGTTCTTCTGGAAAAATACCCAGGAGAAGAATAGCTAGGCTGAATGAGATCTCTAATCCTAGCTTTTTTTTTTTTTTTAAATATTTATTTATTTGGTACAGGTTCTTGCTATACAATGTAGACTCATAGTGATCCTCTTATCACAGTCTAGTTACAAGTGTGTCCCACCAGGCCTGGTTTAGGTGGCTGGCATGGCACACCTGGGATTCTAGAGCCGGCGTGACATGTGGTACCAGGGATCTAACCCATACCCTTGTGCTTGCCAGACAGGCATATAGACTGCTGAGCCATCTTCCTGGACCAACCCTGGCTTTTTGAAGAATCTCCACACTGATTTCCACAGTGGTTGTACCAGTTTATTCTCCCACTGAAAGTGGAGAAGCATTTCTTTTCCCACTAGCATTTTTTATTGGTTAACTTTTTGATGACAACCATTCTTTCTGGGATGAGATGGAATCTCATTGTTGTTTTAATTTGCATTTCTCAAATGACTAATGTTGTTGAACTTTTTTTCGTATATTTATTTGCAATTTGTATTTCTTCATCTGAGAAGTATATATTTCAAATGCCTGTTTTGGATTGTGTGTTTGAATTTTGGGGTACTGAGTTTTTAAAAATTCTTTATATGTTCTAGATAGAACTACTTTGTCTGAGGGACAGTTGATTAAAATTTTTTCCCCATTTGTGGGTTTTATTTTTACTTGATTTCTTTTGACATGTAGAAACTTTTCCAAAAAGATGAGAAGATTCCAGTTGATTCCTTGAAGTATTTCCCATGAATTTTGGTTTTTGTTCATGAACTCACTACCTATCCCATATCTTTTTGATTTTTATGTACTTTCTCTATGAGTAGACAGTGTTTCTATTTTAATACTTAAATCTTTGATCCATTTTGACTTTAGTTTAGCATATGGTGATAGACATGGGTGTAATTTTAGCTTTTGGCATGTTGAAAGACACTTTTTCCAGCACTATTTATTGAAGAAGCTATCTTTCTTTCAGCAAACATGTTTGACTCCTTTGTCAAAGATAAGGTTGCTGAGTGTGTTTGTAGTTATGTCTCATCTAGCATTGTACTGGCAAAGAATCAGAGTATAGTTTGTTTTTGTTTTTATATTCAGACTTGAACTCAGGAACTTGTACTTGTTACACAGGTGCCTGTGATGCTGACCTACCGTCAAGGTCTTCTATTTATTTATTTATTTATTTTTTAGTACCAGGGATTGAAGTTGGAATCTTGACTTATCCAGGGAAAAACCATCTTCCTGGCCCGGAGCATAGTTTTAATGTCACATATTGTAAAAGATCAGCAGCACTAGTCTAATGTCTAGACTTAAAGATGTGAAGACAACCGATAGCCACATGTTTATTACCTGTGGTGATGGCCTAAAAAGTTAAAGTTATTATCTCACTTATACATGGGAGATAAATGCATTGATTTCATAGATAAGAATAGAATAATGAACACTAAAGGCCAGGAAGGTAGGTAGTAGGTGAGAAGAAGGGGATCTCTGAAGACCATTAGATAAGAGTGTTGCAGGCAGCTGAGTTAGCTAGAAATATTGTAGACAGATGGGGCCAGGCTCCAGAAGGAGTTAACCCAGAAGACAAAGACAACTATTGGAGGGCTGGATGCTCCCGTTGTGAACCAGACCTAACCGTCAAACAAATGCTAAAAGAGTAGAACCTAGGATTGATATTCTAATTTTTTTTTTTTGGCAGAACTGGGGATTGAACTCAGGCCCTTGTGCTTGCCAGGGAAGTGCTTATTCCACTGAGCCATCTCCCCGGCCCCTAGGATTGATATTCTAAATGGGTAGCAATCACCTGAAAAGACCCAAGTGAGTCACTAGCTCAACCTCGAAGGGGAAGAGACCCTGTCCAGTATTCATGCCTGCTTACTACGTGACTCACTTCTCCATTTGGTCCTGGGCCTAATCAACTTTACCTGAACAATGGTGCTTATAATCCCATTGGTTAACCATCATTTTGTCCCACCCCACATCCGCCTCAGCGAGACCCCTTCTCTACCTTAGTCCCACATGGTTTTGCCCTATAAAAGTCCCTAAAAGAGACAGCTTCCCCGGGCAACCCGCTTGGGTCCCCCTTCTGTCCCTCTCCGACGGAAGCTTTTCTATCCAATCAAGTTTTCGCCTCTACCTCTGTTTGTTCCTAAAATTCATTCTTCGGTTTTAGAGAACATGAACTCATCCAGGTCAGGTTGGGAGTTTTACTTCCCTGTATCAAGAGGAGAAAGTTGTCCTCCTGTTCTGTAGCACAGCTGAGCAAGTATGACTCTTAGCAACTTACGCATTTTGTAAAATAGTAGGGGAGTCTGGAGATTTCCAACACAAAGTTATGATATGTAACTAAGAAGCAGCAAATTCTGGTCGCCATTACATAGTATAATCATACATTGAATTGTCACGTTTCCTTGTGAATATACATGTCAATTAAAGATTAAGTATAAAAATTTAAAGTTACCTTTCAAAATTTTAAACAAGTTGCTTGATATCTTTTTAAAAAGATGAGCAAGCTAAAATTTTTTTTCTTATTAAGAAGTAGGGAATGATCAGGTATAAAGCACAGAAAAGGGAAAAAGCCTCATTATGCTGTTTCACTTACCCTTTCAGATCCTGGATTGTGGTTTCGTGTGGGTGTTTAAATTATTAGCCGTTTCACAAATGTCTCCTGGTTTTAGATATTATTAATCATCTGAAAAGGCTATTAAGTGTCATTACATGGTCTTAGGATTTAAAAAATTACATATGAAAGTAGAGCAATTTGTGATACTAATCGGACTCTCTGATTATGCACATAAAATACTCCTAGAATGACCCTCTTCAGAACTACTGCATGTTCTTAATATTCTAACACTGTACCATATTGTCTTTGATGAAGAACTAGCAAGTCTGAAAAAGACTTTATTTCTTTCTTTTTAATATTTTGTTTTGTTTTGAAATGGGATCTCATTACATTGATCAATTGTCCAGGCTGGCTTCAAACTTGCGCCCCTCGCCCCTCAGCCTCCCAGAGCGCTAAGGTGACGGGTGCGTGCCACCGTGCCGGACGGTGTCATCGTGCTTATTTACGTGTATCGCAACCCTTCGGTGTCGGGTCTGCCTTTGTCCATAAAAGTCTTTATCTTGTTGAGCAAAGAGGATCTGGAAGTAGCTTCGGTGGTGTTATTGAGGAAACTTCAGAAATTCATGGTCATAGGTGCTGCTTTCCATTAGATACCGGCGACGCTGCCGTGCACGACACTTGGCCTTCCTGTGTGCAGAGACATCTTTAAGACCAGTGCGAGACTGAGGGGATGAGGAAGGGAAGCCGTTTGCTGTCATTATGAATTCAAAACATATTTAGAATTATTCTCAGAGCAACAGATAGATATCTCTCATCCATGGCAGATCTGGTGACTGAAAACAAAATTGAAAAAAACAAATTGAATTTAAGCTCATGGCTCTGCCCATGGAAAGTAAAGGGTGCTATCACATGCCATTGTATTTTGCCACAGCAGTGTCCTCTGTGGGGTTTGCTTAACGCCGCTCTGCGCACATCCGGTCTGCTCCTCCGTGCACTTCATGCAGCTGGCATGGGATGGCATGTGCTGGTCACGTGGGCACCATTTTCCCTTTCGTGAGGGCCACTGTTATGGCGAGTAAGTCAGGTGCAGCTCAAATCCCGTCTGCTGTGTTACTCTGAATTTCCAAATTTCACTTTGCCATACTTTGCTGTCCTCCAAGGGCTTCTTTTCCCTTTCCAAGCTTTATTCTTTTTATAGAAATGGACTCCTACATGCACCCCAGCATCTGAAAGTGGCCTGACAGGCCTACTATTTTTGGAGAGGGAAAAAGTTGCCTTTTGTTCTCTGTGCTTTCACCTCCCACGTGTTCTTTAGTTTTTCCTCTCTGGCCTTAGTAGTGACAGCTTTCTAATTCCAGGTGCCTTTTCCATGGTCTGTTCATGGTTCTGCTTGTCTCAAATGCAAAATTTGGAACGCCAGAATTGGACTGAGCTCTTCCGTTTCCATTAGCTGTAGACATTTTGGGTTCCTTTTCCTTTTTTCTTTTTCTTTTTGAGACAGGGTCTCGCTATGCAGTTGCGGCCGGCCTTGCGCTCACTTGAGCTCACTTTGCAGCCTAGGCTGGCCTTGAACTCACAGTGATCCTCCTGCCTCAGCCTCCCTTTTGCTCTAATTTATTAAAGTTTTGTAATCTAGAGGTAAAGCAAAGGAAAAGTACATTTGTAGAATTTAGAGAATAATAATAAAATGGACATTCTTGTGTACCCACTGTCCAGGTTAGTAAATAGAATATCATTAGTATCTTAGAAGCTGTGTATACTCTTTGTCTCTTCTTCCCACCTCCAATAACTTCTAGTCTTAAAGCTTAGGTACTTGGGACTTTTTACTCCCCCACCCCAAAAGTAGAAAATAGTGATAGTGATAACAATAGAACTTTCAGTAGTAACAGAATAAATGCAAATTTTTCCATAATGAAAAATTTGTTGAGGATTCAGAGGAGGATTTATACTGATCTTTGTCTGCTTAAGCTACTATAAAAAATACCGTAAATGGGGTGCTGATGTTTATTGTCCACAGTTCTGATAGCTGTAAGTTCAGGTCCAAGTAGAATTAATTTTGGGGGGAGGCCTTTCTCTGGCTCACTCTCTTGCCTTTTCCTGCCTGTCCTCTTGCTGTGTCTTTATGTTGTGGGAGGATTCCGAGGTCCCTAGCCGTTCATGGGTTAGGACTGAGTGCAGGACTGTGGTGTGCTGTGTGGACCCTAGTGGTACCATGAGGAAGGACTCCATTCTTAGGGCCTCCGTCAGTTACCTCCCAAACACCCATCTCCTAACATCTTTCCCCTAGGGGGTAAGGCTTCACTCTGCGAATGTTGGGAGAGCACTGATTGTTCTTAGAAACCCCCTTGAATGGTTTTAGCTGTTCCTGTTGTCTTACTGGTACAACTGGTCATGGCTTACTTGTTTCATTGTGTTCCCTGAGGTCCCTTGTGGCTAAAGGCTTGGTACCTAAGCTGGTGCTGTGTGAGGGTGATTGGCCTTTGGAGGTGGGACACAGTGGAAGGCCCTTAGGTTGTTGGGGTTGTGCTCTGAAGGCTCTGTGAGATTTGTCTGTCTCTGTCTCTCTTTGTCTCTGTCTGCCTGTCTGTCTGTCTCTCTCCTTGTTTGACAGTGTAAAGTATTCCATACCACATGGGCCTTGCTCATGACAATTTGCCCTAGTGTTTGTTCTTACCATTGCCATCTACAACCTGCCCTTGCCCTAAACCACACCAGATCCCACACCATACCATTTGGACTTTCGGCCTCCAAACATGTGAACTAAATAACCTTTTTCTATTCATAACATTAGCTACCTCAGGTGTTTCATTGTAGTAACACAGAACTGACCAATGCACTTACTCAACTTAGAATTAATGTAAAAAGAAAGACTCAAACATATATAATGTAAATAGCAATGCACTGACCCCTAAACCACTTTTGTCTGATGTTATAATGAATGGCTAGACATTTCCCATTTAGTACTCTCAGCTTGTGGGTCAGTGATTGCTTTTAACTTCACTGACTCTTTGACATTACTGCCATGCGCTACAATACCGTTGCTCACCTGGGACAGAACCCTGCCTGTGGGACACTAATGTTCCTGGGAATTCTTCTGTCTAGATTACCATCTTAACTCATTTTTTATTTATTCTGAGTTTCTGACTTGTCCACTTCTTGTTGACAACACGTTTCAGAAGGCCCACAGTGTAGGCAGCTATGCCAGGAACTGTGGCTACATGTGGTACTAGCCCTGTGTGTGGCATAGTGGTATGGGAAGCTTGCTGGCTTTTTTAGTGTTCACAGACTGGTATGATTTCCAGCTTCTATGTGTATTTCTACTTCCGTTTTCTTTACCTAAAGTTTTAACTCTGCCAGATGGACCGTTTCTGGACTCTTCCTGCAGTAGCCCATTATGAGTCAGCAATTTCAGAATGGCTTCCCTGGATGTGAGTCAGCATATATAGAATTCTTTCTGTTTCCCTGTTTTCTCTAATCCCTGGTCCTGAAACTTACACTGATGCTCAGGAAATTTACCACTCTGGATCACATACAGTTAATGTTAGAATTTCCACTGGAGTTCTAAAAATAATCAGGTTTTAAGATTAAAGTAAAAATAACCCCCCTGAAAGACCTAAATAGAATAGTTTCTCCCTTTTTTCTGTGTCAGTCTCTTTGGGATTTGGCTTCTTCTGAAATCTTGTAGAGGTTTTTGCCTTTAATCTAACATTGAGAGGTACTTTGTGAATGTAAGTCTGCCTGACTGAAATTTTAATATCATTTAATGAAAGTTGTCTAGCTGGAGGAAGAAAGCTCATTTATAGAAATTGTCTTGAAATTCTGACTTACTGCTCTGTTGTTCTATATTCTTTTTTTTTCTTTACCCCCACTAATTTTATTTTATACTGTCATACCACGTATATATTAACAAAAGAAATGTGTCTACCAATAACTTTTTAAAATGATTTTAAGACACATTTTTAGAGCATCAAGTGCAAATAATGATCTGTGTCATTTTTATAAGATAAAAATTCAGTATTATGCAGTTTCAGTATTATGCAAAATGTCTAGACTATAATTAGATTAGAGTAGATTAAATTACTCACCTTTAATCACTATTTTATACATGTCTTTCACAGTGACATTGTCTTTAAATTTGCTTATTATAAGATACATTTACAGAATGAATACTAATTTTTCCCTGTTTTTCTTGGTTTTCACTGTCTGTATGATAGTGTATGTTCATATGCCTCTAAGGTTTTTAATTTAGTTTAGTCATAACTAAGTAATGATTTTGTGATTGTATTGCCTGATTTTTATCAGGCTACTGAGATACGTATTTTTAATACATATGTAACTTTAGCAGATCTTGAACATTAGTTCTCAGATTAGTTTATATGTAAAAGTTTTGTGTTAATTATTAATCTGACCTGTGGAAAGTTACCATTTTATATGTTGGAATTTGGGCAGTGTCTTTTGTTTCACATACATAGAAATATGTAGAATTATTTTATAGTAGGTAGGTGAGAGGAGTGGAACTGTTCTTCCAGCACTTCTGAAAACACATAAGTGAACCTGTACCATAACATCCTGTAACTCAGTGGTGTCCCAAATTTTCTGATCAAGGAAATTATGGGGCCGCAGAGGAAAGTGATCAATGATGTAGAGTGTGCCTAAGGAGAGTCACATGGAAAGAAAACATTCTCTCAGGCTTTCACAGAGAGCAAACTGGTCAAGCAATGGCTCTGACTCATCCACAAGGCTGACACTGACAAAGGATCTACAGACTATGGTACAGGATTTCAGGCCAAATCCTAAGGGGATTTGACTGACCTTGTCAGATACAAAAGTTATGTTTCTTGTTATTTAAGTCTTGCTTTATTTGGTCTTAATCATCCAGCAGAAAAGTATAAAAACAAGATATAAAAAGTAAAGCCTTATATGTATGCTGAGATGTAAAAGGCTCAAGTCAACAACTTCTGACATTGCCAGTCCCACAGATAACCCACTAGTACTGTGGACTACTGGACTATATTGGATTATTTTGCTGAATTCATGCACCTACAATATTTAAATAGCAATGGAATACCCATCTCTGACAAAACTAAACCAAAAAAGGGGATATAAATAGAGGACCATTTTGTATCTGTATATACAAAATAGTTAAGACAGATATACAGCTACTTTCTCTTAATTCAGTGAGAAGAAAGATTAGTATTAATAGTGTTTGGACAGGATATCCTGTCTACATCTTGTACTACGGATAACCACTACAAAGACAACAATATGCAATATATTAATTATTGTAACTGTCCTACTAACCTGTTTTGAAACTATCTCATTGCTATTTGTTTCTCAATAAAATTAATAAAAAATAAATAACTTAATTAATTAATTTAAAACAAAGAAAATGCTTGGTCTGCGGGTATCTCAGGGCAGCTGATTATTTGACAGAATGTGTAAGAAGCGGGTAGGATGTGTACATTAATAATGTAAATCCTCTGACCTGCACAGATTCATCCCTAGGGAAGGAGCAGATGGCAGTCATGCTCTCACTCACTGTTTTAGACAGTGATGTTTCCTTAGACAGCCTATCATCCAAAATTCTTGGTTCTTGTAAGGGAGAGAGCTTGCTCTACAATGGAGGGAGTTCTCCACACCTCAGAGCCAGTCAGTGCCTGGGAGCTTACTTAGTTCAGGTGTTCTTCTTGACTAAGAAAGCAAAAGAGCAAAATCTAAAGGTCCCACTGGTACACTGGTAAACAACACTGAATCTGGGAATCCACACTAGTTGTGAAATTCTCCTATAAGGTACAAGTAAATGGTAGTTCTTTTAATAAATTCCATAATTTTCTGAAGTGTGTTATGTTGTTATTATTTTAAAATTACGCATAATGGGAGAATAAAAATTCTCTATGGTTAAAGAAATTGGTTGTGGTGTAGGTAAAATCATGACCCTTTTTAAAAGTAATTGAAAGCCCAATAAATAATTTTTTTAATGCCCATGAAATGTACTCAGAAGGTTGGTTTGTTTGGAGGTCATTTTTCTAAATTGTAATTTAAAAAAATAGGTGCTGTTTTGTATAATAGTAATTTTGTATTTTCATTCAGAATCCATTAACATTTTCTTATCTTCCTTTTCCCCCTTCTTCCTTTCTCCTCTTCTTTTTGCTTTGCTTTGTTATTATTTTTCATAATGTTTGATATTACTACAGAATATGTTTTTAACTGCCACACCATGACAATTTCTTAACCATATCTCCTACTCAGGAAGGACCCTAATGTCTCTAGAGTTCCCAGTGATATGTGTTTGCAGGTTTCCATGATTGCATGAATTGTTTTCTATATGGTACAAAGAAATCTAGATGATTTCCATAGCTTTCCTTTTATTGGGCTGGGATGTGCAGCTTCATCCTCAGTCCCTGTGTTTTGGGGCCTTGATTTGGTGAGGGGGTGGGGTTGTTGTAACTCGGTTAAGCCACCAGCTACACTGCAGTCTCAAGTTGTGGCAGCATGCAGACCTCAAGGATTAGCCCCTGCCAAAGAAGGACAAAAACAGAGGAAGGAACATAGAAAAGGTAGTTGTGGTTCTGCAAGAATCTTAAACTGTATTATAAACAGTATAAAACTGCAAAGTGTTTACCAGCACTTGCATAGACAAATTTTAGGGTATATATATCTACAGTTTATAAGGAAAAGTATTTGAAGCAATGGAAACATTTTGGTAAAAATAAATCTTTAACCTTTATTAAGCATTTCTTGTATTCTGGTCTTTTTTTTCTCTGTCATTGACTCTTTAGCCATTAATTGAATGAGTGAAGGAGAGATAAAGGTACAGGTTTTCATATGTGGAGAGGCCTGCTCTGAGTGTCTTTGTTGATTTCTTGCCTTCTATCCTGCTGCTGACATTAATTACTTTGCTGATGGCTCTAATTGACCCAGTAAAAGAACCTGAGCTGTGTTTAGCCCTTCCCAGGCCCTGTCTTTGCAGCCTCTGTGGACAGAGAACACATTGCTTGTGTTCAGCTTTTATAAACAGCCTTCTGTGTTTGAATTACTGTCTTAGGGTACCTTTTCCTTTGGAAATCCCAGGTCCTTGTTTCTGCTCCCAAGTTCACCTTTGTGCCCTTGGTTGAGAGCATTCAATGGGTCTCCCAGCCTTTTGTGTGGTTGAACAAATGAGTTGTGCTGTAGGTAAAATCATGACCTTTTGTTCAAAATAATTGAAGGGCCAGGGAATAATTTTTTTTTTTTCAGTAGTCCCTGACTGTAGGATCTGCTCTCTCATGCTCATATTTCCCTGTCTATATAGTGTCACGGAACCTGCTTACACCCTATTTCTTCACTAGAACACTCTTGATGATATTAGTTGAAATTTATTTCTCCTTTGAGGTCTGCTTGATGGTTTGTTTATTGTTTATCTTACTACCCTACATGTTGCCCTGTCTCATTTTGGCCCTGAGAATATAATCACTGTGAGATACAGTTTCAGGCATTTGTTTTTAAATGTATGAATGTACACATATAAGCATACCTTAAAAATTACAAATGGTACTCTCTTGTTTTTTCATGTAATGGTGATAGGAATATCTCTCCAAGTGTATAAGAGTAGATATAGATTTACATCTACATTTTTATATTTGCTTTTGTGTAGTTATTTCTTCAAGAAATCCTTCTAAGTAGAACTTGTGGATTAAAACTTGGTGCTGGAAGGCTTTTGATATATATCGACAAATTGCCATCTGGAGTACCAGTTCTCCTATATCCTCACCAGAACTTGGTATTATCATTCATTTTAATTTTTTAAACTGATGGGGACAAATGATCCTTTATGTTATTTTAATTAGCAAGCCTTTTATTTTTGGTACAATTGTACATTTGTATTTTATTAATCACCATTAGTGTTCCTTGTTTTATTAAAGAGTTGCACTTTGTGTTATTTCATTTTGTGAATGTCTTTTATTCATTTTTCTGTTGAGTTATTTTTATTTGGTTTTTATTTTTAAAATTTTTTCTTAAGGATAATAACTCTTTGTTTTTCATGTATTTTTGAATTTTGAAATTTTGTTATGGGATATATATGTTTTATTATTTATAGAAGCTTACATTTTATCTAGGTTTTTCTTCATGACTTTTGAGCTTAATACCATATGCTAAGAGGCCTCTCCCACCAATTTTCAGTTGGATTTTCATAGCTAATTTGTGGCTTTCTTAAAGCAGATATAACTTTAATGTATATATTATCAGTTTGGTATCGCCGTGATTTAGGAATCTAACTTTACCCAAATTAGTCAAGAAAAGAGACATATTTATTGTTCACTAGTTTCTGTTTCTTGCAAATTTAAAATGCCCTTACCATCACATATTAAGGTTTCAATATGAACGTGAGTCTCTGGACTTTCTGTTCTGCCTTTTGGGCTGCGTGTCTAATTAGGCCAGTGTTCTATTTCCTTAGTTACTGTAGTAGTAACATTAGGTCCTTTTTGTTATTCTGCTTTTGTCTGGAAAATACTTGAGCTGGTCTTAAGTACTTTTTCCCTGAAGAGTGACTCAAGAATCATATTGTCAAGTTAAAAAACCTTTCTGACATTTTGCTGAAATTACAGTAAAATTACAGAGTAGGCTGAGAATAATAAACATATTTGTAATTTTAAATGTTCCTGTAGAGCATCAGGGAGTATGATTCATTCAGTCATGAGTTTTATGGCTTTTACTGAGGATCTGAAGTTAACTTCAGTTGTACATTTCTTTGCATTTATTTAAACCCACATTTACTCACAGATTTACTCATATATATATATATGTTGTACATATGTGTACATAATTTGTTATCTTGTTAGAAACACCTCCAAAGTAATTTCTAAATTGTTTTTCTGATCTTCATAAAATTGTTTTCTGTTTGTGTATTTGTCATGTAAATAACTATTCCTGATTTTTCATTTTTTAAATTGTTTTTTTCTTTATTCTTATAATTATTATTTCATGCATACCTTGGGAGAATGTGATACTGTAGAAACAGGCAGATTTCCTGGTCAGACTGAAAATGGTAAAAGTGGGGAGTTCATTTTCTTGGATTGACAAGAACTAGATTTGCAAGCCTGTTGGTTCTTTTCAGACAGGGCTAACAGAGGTCAAGGTTGATAGTGGACCTCTTCCTCTGTTCTCTATAATGTTACTATGTGTAACACTCAATTTAATAGTTGTATTAAGAAACTTTGGACATGTCAGAAAAGTACCTGGATTAGCAATATTCAACAGATCATAATACTATTAGCTGTGGAATCACTGTTGGATGTGACTAGATTTAAAAGATTTGCATCTTTATTTGAATTCAATTTTCAGTGTTCAGAATTCTTTTCATGACTAGTGGAGATAAAACTAAATTTGTCATTCTGTCATAGAGGACCCTCAGAATTCCTGATGTTCGGAATTCTTTTCACTGATGGGCTCAGCAATGGGCATACAGTCACTTTCTGTGGTCTGATGCCACTTCCTCAAAAAGGGACTCTCAGTTGGCTCCATTTGGCAGAATAAGCCATTGAGTAGGGATTCTCAGCTTTAACATTACTGAAATTCATTGTCTGTTTTGCTTCTAACTCTTCTTTTATTCATTCCACTAGAAAGCCCGGTGTCTTCAGGGATTACTAAGCTTTATCATAGCACAGAAACCCACTGCCTGAGATACAGGAGTGCCTACACAATGAAAGTTCTGCTCCACTTTCTCATATGGTTTAGGAACACATTAAATTCTTGTTGGGACACCCAAGAAACTTTAGCCCCTACATCTGCTGTTACTAGATTATTCTCCTTGAAGCTCGGTTCCTTGAAACATACCCACACTCTTCACCTTTGCCTAGCATGCCACCTTTATCCAACTTGACACAAAGCCTTTCTTCAACATATAATTACTTTTCCCACCTCATATATCATTGCTGAACTCTTAAATCCCAGCCTCTCTATGTGTACAATCTTTTAACCCATCTTAAAAGCTTTATTTGATTGTTTATGCTCACAGGGATATGTGTTTTCTAGCTGCAACAACTTTTGATATAAAAGCTGTTTTAAGCAGTATGAGTCTAAATTTTCCTAAAACTTTAGAAAAGTAGTAATTGAAATGTCATTTTACTGTTAAGTCTTTGTTTTCCAAAAGAAAAGCACTATTAGGACTGAAGCATAATTATAGGTAACAAATTTATGCTTGCATGAATGTATTGAGTTAAAACTGTGTCTGTCTTCATTACCACTTGTAATAATTATATGACAAATGAAAATTAACTTTTTGTGTATAAAAGAGAAAAGAAAGATGTTTTCAAGGGAAAGAAAGAGTGGGTATGGTACTATCACAGTGTCCCCTGCTCTGGTTTTTTTTTTTTTTGCAGATTTAACTAGGGATTAAACTCAGGCCCTTGCACTTGCCAGGGAAGTGCTTATTCCACTCAGTTATCTCCCTGACCCCTCTGGGTTCTGTAAATTTGAGGACCTTCTTGCTGTGACCATTTTTGTTATTAAGTGAATGAATGTGAGACCCTAGTGAGAAAAGTTGGCAGATCTCAAGGACTTGGTCTAGGGCGATGTGGATATGTTAATAAGGTAATGAGCACTGTCAAGTAGCAGATAATCAGGTGTCTATTTGCATCCCCCAAATGGGCATTCATGGCACCCCTTTTTATGTATTTAGTACAGGGTCTAGGGGTCTCACTAAGTAGCTCAGACTCATAGTGATTCTCTTCTTTTCAGCCTCCCAAGAACTGGGATTACAGGTGAGAAAACCCAAGGTGTCTCCTCAAGGCTGTGCTAAAATAGTGCCCATCTAGAATGTAGTCACAGAACCTCAAAACAACAGCAGAGGAGACTTATGTAGATTGCTTGCTGAGTGGTCTTTATAATCAAGACCATCTGGCCTTGGGTGTAGAACTCAGTGTGTGTCTTATCTCTTTCTGCAATGTGGCTGTTCAAGTAGGTGACCATAGATGTCCCAGTTTTCCCAGGACAGACAGTCCTTGCTGTCACCTCTTGGCACTTGCTTCTGTTCACTGAGCCTGGTAGCTACACCTGCTGGAGGAATGCTACCATATTGGCCCTGGAGCCCTGAAGAAGAGCTGCTTCTGTCTCCTAATTAGACACAGACTGAGGGCTCAACGTAGATCTTAGGTCTAGAAAAGGCTTTTAGAGAAGTTTAATTTTTTTTCAACATGGAAATGATTTTTAACTCATATAGCACAAATAGTTTCCTTTGTATTCCAGTGCATTTCAGCATTTCGTAATGCATCTTCTCTAGGAGCCTTTTTAGACAGGGTAAGATCTTGCCATTCATGGCATCTCATTCTGAGCAATTATTTTGCTTAATTAGCTGTGCCCCAAATATTCCTCACCATCATTATTGGTGAGAAAGCATGTAGCCCTCTTCTTGTAAGGTTAGGGATTTATGGGTCTGTGAGACAGTTTAGTGGACTAAATGCCTTCTTAGGTGAGCGCAGGGACTGGGCTTCAATCCTCAGCACCGTGTGCTGCACTGCGGTGGTGCATGCCTGTAAGCCCAGTACTGAGGAGGCTGAAAACAGGAGAATCACTCTGAGTCCAAGCTGCGTAGTGAGACCCTATACCAAATACAAAAAAAAGTAATGCTAAGGATTTAAGTTTCCAAAAAAAAAAAAAAAAAAAAAACCTAGAAGTCATTTATCCTTCTTGGTTAATAATTATTTTTTGGCACTAGAGAATGACTGTTAGTACCTCTTCCAGTTACTGAGATTCTTGACTTGCTTCAGTGAACCTTCTTGTAATGGGAGATAAAACACTGTGACTGTTCATGTATCTATTCTGTTTGCATACATAAAACATTCAATGTTTCTTTCACCACGTGAAGGTATAGTAGCAGCTTAGATGTAGTAGCAGCTTTGTGTCTCAGCTGATAATGATGAAATTCTTTCAACATATATTTCTAAATGGTTTCTCTGTCACAAACCCTGGAATTAGGATAGATAAGGCAATGTTTCATGAAAACTGAGACTTAATCCTAACATTTTAACTTTCCCCACATTATGGTTGAATACAGGTTGAGTGGCTCTTCTAGGTAGCTCTTCTCCAAGTCATTCTGGAGAAATAAAATGCCTCTGTCTTGTAGCTATGCCATCTGGAGCAGGTGGTGCCCAGGTTTTCTTTTTTTTTTTTTTTCGTATGCAAGTTATATTTAATGTAATACTAGTAAATATTGCATTCTTTAAAAATCTACACTGAGAAGTGAATTTAATTTGAATAGATCTAGAAATAAATGCTTAAGTATTTTTAAAAAAATTTCTACGTAACCTTAAATAATTAATCTTATTTTTCTAAATATTTTACAAATCAATTTCCCTATCTTAGCTTATAGTGACAGTCTTCAGAGCTGTGTGATTCATTTAATAAAAAATGCATTTGGGGAAAATAATTTTAAGATACATAAATGTATAATGTATGCAAACAGACAATCAGAAGTCATTATCACTGTATTTTTCAGTATCTTGTCAAAGAATAAAGTGCGATTGTTCAGAGCATAGGACATTTTCAAACACAGACTATCTCCTAGACTACAGAGCATGGCTGAGTAAATGCAGAGGAATTAAACTTACTCCATGCACGTCATCACACCATGGTGTGGCGACTTGGAAATTGGTGAGGAGGACTGACCCCAGAGCCCCAGCGCCACTCACAGACAGCGAAGCGCAGTGAGCAGAGCACTCTGGCTTACCGTGCCACACCGCCGCGTGTCCGTCCCACACAGCCGCCACCGTTTTCCTTGCGCCGTCCCATAAATTATGTGAGTAGGCTTCCTTTAGTACATTCTTCCTCTTATAGATATGCAGGAAAATAATGGTCAGGTAGAGGAGAAAGATGGTAAAGTACGGAAGGA
>PVKA01024197.1:0-34390 GCA_004027165.1 Ctenomys sociabilis | reverse complement strand
GCTGTGCTTCTACATAATTCTATGATAGGCAAGATCTGCACTAATGGTGGTTGGACAGGATATTATGTCGGCTTTTAGTGCTATGGTCATCCACTAGGTAAATAATTATTGAATTTTTGATATAATTCAGCTATAAAAAAACCTGTAAATATAATATCATATATGCACCTTGTACAATACCAAAACGTTATGAAAACAGCTTGCAATGTATTAATTCATCGATTCTGTATGGTTAAGGTGTTTTGAAACTGTCTGATTGACATTTGTATTTTAATAAAATAAAAATAAATGGAAAAAAAAAAAAAACAAGCCCTAATCTCTTAAAACACTCCTTCACTTTCTGTTTGGCCTCAGCATGCTCCGCTGCAGCTCTCTCATAGTTACTATGCAGCTGTGATCACTTGATCTTAAAAACATCTTTATCTTCCCTGACAGATTCCATCTCATTTCCTCTTTTGTAGATCTCACTTTGCTGAGCACTTGCGAGACACATGTGAGCCCTTAAGCGATGTTTTCAGAATGGAAGGATGAAGCCAGTTACGTTCCCGTTCGAGATGCTATGGGCAGGGACGAGGGTGATCCTCTTTAAACAAGCAATTCTGACTAAGGCTGACCTAAGTTGTTAATATTGTGGAAAGACTTGATATGATTCTATGAGAATCTAATATTGATCAAAACCATAGGAAAGAAGATTCCAAAGGAGATTCAAGAAGATCAGGGTAAGAAAATACTTTCTGCCCGTCAGAGTTGGCCAGGATCTGTGGGTTTCATTGAGAGGCAGCTTCTGTCCTTGGTGCTCACTAAGACTGGTGGATCACTTGACTAAGTAGTCAGCAGCACCTCTGTCATCTCATAGATCCTCAGACTGGATAATCTTCACATTTCCTCCAATACTGAAGTCTGAGTCTGTACTCTGACAAGGAAACAAGAGTGATATGCCAAGACTGCAAACGCAGAACAGGCAGCTATGCACAGTTCTGGTCCTGTGCCAACATTTCATAACTTTAGGTCAACAAATCTAGCACATGATCAAACCGCTACCGAGCAGCTTCTCTGTCCCACACAGTCGCTTAATTACTGGGCATTGACAGTAACCAATAATTTTAGATCATAAATTTATGGGACTCATAGGCTAACAACTGACTTTGAACAATAACCACAAATGTGATGAGTCTACCCTAAGGAAAACTGGGAGAGCCTATAGCCAGAAGATGGAGCCAAGCTGGAGTCAGGGAGTCAGGAAGAATGAGGGAAGATTACCAAGGAAAAATGGTATTTAGGCTAAGACCTCAAAAATGAGTCAGATCTGCTAAGTGTAAAAGACAATCATACAGCTCAGCTTATGAATACCGTAATTCAATCAATCAAGTTTTTTCCAATCTCATTTTTTAAATAAAAGATCAAGTTTCAGCTTAAGTATAAAACTTCTAAAAATTAGTCTTCCCAATTATTTAGTAAATAAAATTAGGTCCAGCCAAATAGCTCAGTGGATTAAAATGCCTGCAAGCAGGAGCAGGGACCAGGGGTTCAATCCCCAGGCTTGCTATGCCAGCTTCAACCCCAGGGGTGCACTGAGATGGAGATTGAGACTGGGCATGGTGGAGTGCATCTGTAATCCCAGCTCTTGGGAGGCTGTAAACAGGCGGATCACTATGAGTCTGATCTAGTAGTGAGTCCCTGAACATCCTGTAGACCCTTCCCTAAAATACAAAAGAAAATTAGATCTAACAATAAATATCACTAACTGGCCTATTTCAATGAACCAAGTCAGGCACAGAAAGGTAAATAGCACATGATCTCACTTATATGTGAAATCTAAAATAGTTAAACTCACACAAGTAAAGAGTGGAAGTGGGAGTTGGTGGGTAGGTGGAGATATAGTCATAAGACCCAATATTTCACGGGAAATAAGTTCAGGGATTTTATTGTACAACACGGCAACTAGAGTTAAGATATACAAATATTAATTCTCAGAAAAATTCTCAGAAATTGTGAGGATAGATTTCAACTGCTTTCATTACAAAAAAGTAGCACGTAGATTAATCAGCTTGATTTAGCCATTTTGCAATGAATAAGTATTTTAAAATAACATGTTGCACATAGTAAGTATCTACAAATTTTTTTGTCAACTAAGAAAAAAAGGAAGTTTTTTTTTGTTTTTTTGGTTTTTTTTTTAACAAAAAAGGTCGTGGATCTAGTGTCCAGAGTATAAAGGGTAAATGTACTGACTAGACTGAGTAGCAGATGCTGGCGTTAGGAGTATAAGAGGCTTACGTGGGGTGTGTGATGTCGAGGGAGTTCTGCCTGTCACAGATAAACTGGTGAGGAAGCAGGGAACACTTCAGATCACGATGCAAATCCCCCCTAACGCTGCCAACTCACAGGGAGCTCTTGCACGAGGCTTGCCAAGCACAGGAGACCTGTGCTGGGCAGCAGCTTCCAAGCAGGAGGTCCTTCCCCGGGTGGGAATCCACGTGACAGCAGCCGCAATGCCAGCAGCTGCAGGCCGGGCCTGCCTGGGCGAGGAGACTGTCACCTGTACTGCTTGCAGCTGAGGATGTTTTCTCTTAGAGAGCTGAAGGGCGCCTCCACCATGGCTGCCACGGTGAGTGTGCTGACAACCAGAAGGTACGTGAGTGCAGATGAGTTAAATCTGTTTCCACAAAACGTTTGCCACCCCCATTCTTCATTGGCCCTCCAAGATCACTGTGGAGAATATCATTTCTCAGAGCGTGATTTTCAAGTCTAAGCTCAGGGGCTGTGCTCCAGATGCAGCTTCGTTGCTGCCTCTCGCTGCCTCTTGGATCTCATTGTGAAGAGAGGCTTCCTCTGGCTAGGAATAAAAGTAGTGCCACGGTTTCTGGTGTCTTTTCAGGGATGAGAAGTCCCTGTCCCATGTAATATATGTAATTCTGCGTTCAATTTACAAATAATCTCCCCTTCCCCTTGTTGGCATCTGGCCCCGGGCTGGGAGCCTGCAGCAGGGATGGGGAGGCCTCTGCTGTCTGTGACTCTCAACTGTACTCTCCCTCCTGGTGTCACCTCTGCGCTGTCTCCTCAGCGCACGCTCCCTCTGCAGAAGCATAGGGAATGTGAGCCGGTGACCAGTTGTCTGTACCTGGCTAAGTGTCTTCTGCCTTCCAGATGTCCCTCAACACCTGGCCACACTCTTCCAGTCCTCGCCTTCTCCTACTGCCCCTACTGCACAACACCCAGGACAAACACCCAGGCTGGGCCCACAGGGCCACAGTTGCCCACCATTAACCTCACTTGTCTTGACACACTCTCAGTTTATAACATGGAGTTCCCAGTGGAAGTTGGATCTTAGTCCATCATCAGTTTTGTGAGACTCATTGGAGCTCCAAGGCACACACCCCGAAGTTCCCCCATGCCTCACCATCATCATCATATTTCCCCTGACTCCCTTCTCCCCCTTCTTCTTTCCCCTTACCTCTCCCCCTTCACTTTCTTCTTCCCTCTCCCCTTTCTCCTTCCCTTCTCCCTCCCATGTTCTCTTCCTCCTCCTCTTCCTCATCCTTCTCCTCCTCCTTCTGGTACTGAAATTGAACCCAAAAACTTCACATTCCCACCCCCTTTATAATTTTTTTATTCTGAAACATGATCTCACTAAATTGCCAAGCACTCTGCTTCCTAGAGTGCTGGGATTACAGGCTTGAATCCCATGCCTAGTTCCCCAGTTTTTATTCATTTATTTATTTAGCACTGGGGATTGAACTCAGGACCCTGCACTTGCCAGGCAGGCACTTATACTGCTGAGCTATCTCCCCACCCCTCCCTAATAATCTTGAAGTCTCTCTCATCTACCTTGCGGTAGAGGTGCCATCACTTGGGAAAGATGTGGGCATTCACAATAAGGCAACACCTCTTCCCAAAAGCATCTCCCAATTACCTACTCACAACTCTTCCTTCACAGAGGAAAGGCCCCCAGGAGCAGTGATGCAGATTCTCCATAATTGTTGCTGTGAAGTTTTCCAGGAGACCTGTCCCTCATACTGTTTTTGATCTCCTGACACCCATCACATTGTCAGCTCAGGGTATGGGAACAGGAAGAGATGAATTCTAACACCTTGCTTGCAGTACTCATTTGAGAACCCCTGTAGTCCAGACTTTTCACCACATGATTTCTGAGCTGTAGATCTATAACTGAGGCCCCCCATGTTTATACCCTGGGAAGGCTCTGCTTTTCTTCTTCCTGGCTTTTTCTGCAACAGTGGTAGTGGGGTCATCCAACCTGAGCACAGGAGTGGCTGGAATATGAGAGTAGTAGGGTGGAGTGCTGAGTTGGTATATAAATGCCCCTTCCAAGGGACAAGTCTGACTCACGTGCCTCATAGCTCTTCAGAAGATTGAGCCCCAATTGTCTATAGCAGTTATCAGCTATTGCCACATCTTTTATTGGCTTTTCTCCCTTCTCTATCACATTTTCCTCATTCCTTCCTTTTGGAACACATCCCAGAAAGATTTCCTCCATCCAACTTCTTTTCTGAGGGTGTGCCTTGGAGGAAAACCACAGGAAGATATTCTTATGGAAGAAAGTACTTGCACAAGTGAAATCTAGATTGCCCCTGTGTTCTGCTTGGATCTTTTAGAGAAAACAGGACAATCATAAGCCCCACCCCTTCCCAATTGTACTGTAAAATCCTGGGAGAGACAGAGCTGTGAAAACTTGCTCTGATGAAGAACATGGTGTGTTGGTAGGGCAACAAAGGGCAGAGCCTTTGCTCAAATTGTCTCCCCGTGTCGCTTTGGATCTGAAACGATGGGGATCTGCACATTGTCCTGAAAGAGCTGCTAACAAGTAAGCTCTACCCGTGTCATCTCCCTCCCTCCCCAGACATAGCCTGGTGAGACCTGAACACATCCTCTATTCTGGGACTGGCCTGTGCCCTTCATTTGCTTTCCCTTCTTCTTCTCTTTCCTTTTTCCTTTTCAGGTATCTTTAATACAATGGTGATTATTCAGTGGAACCATGGAGGAGGCTGGATGAAATAAAAATGGTCTGCAGATCGTTGAAGTGCACCCAGAGGAGTCTTTATGAAATAGAGGAGAAAAAAGTGTTCCTCCAAGAGGGACCAGCCCAGTCAAATCCTGGAGGTGGGAGAGGGCAGAGCACATGGGAGCACAGGGGACACAGCAACAGGGAAAATAGAGATAGGAAGGTGGGGAAGAGGCCAGAAGGATGGAGACAGCTCACCCAGTCTTGTAGACCTGGTCAAGAGCCTGCACCTGATTTCCTCTGGAAGTTTATCTTTACAGGGAGGGGAAACTTAGGGTAAGAGATCAGGGAAACTTAGGAAAGAGGGAGCTTTTATTGCTGATGTTCTCTTAAGGTAGGAAGGATATTAATATATTTAAATACCAAAAAGAAAGCCAGTGGGGACTGCGGTTAAAGATTCAGGCCAAGGCAGATGATTGATCTGTCCTCCACCCAACTCTCACCCTCAGCAGTGGAGGGAAGCTGAGATTCTGAGTCCAGGAAAAGCCCAAGATTATGAGATGATCACACTCTGTAAACAGAGGAGATGGGCAAAGATGCTGGTTGGTTTTTATGTGTCAAGAAGTTAAGGGGAATCTTGTCTCATGGTTTCAATCTGTTCTGTAAGCTGAAGGTTTAAGCGAAAGCCAGACGTTTGGGGAGATTGAACAGTTGGATATTCAGGGTTTTTTTTTATTTTATTGAGAAACAAACAGCAATGAGACAGTTTCAAAACTGATTAAGAGGACAGTTTCAATAATTAATAAATGCATTGTACATTGTTATCTTCTTAGTCATTATCCATAGTACAAGAAGGAGATAGGATATCCTGTCCAGACACTATTAGTACAAATCTTTCTACTCATTGAATTAAGCAAGAGTAACTGTATATCTATCCTGACTATTCTGTATATACAAAATGGTCCTTCCTTTGGGATATTCAGTTTTTGTTGTACTGAAGATTGAACTCAGGGCCTCCTACATGCTAAGCAAGTGCTCTACCACTGAGCTACAGGCCCAGCCCTTTTTAATTTTATTTGGAGACAGGGTCTTGCTAAGTTGCCTGGGCTGTTCTTCAGCTTGTGATCCTCCTGTTTCATCCTTTTAAGTTTCAGTTTTTCTATATTGAGGTTGAATACAGGACCCTGTGTGTGCTAGGCAAGTGCAGGATCCCCAGGCAAAGGGTTTGAAATAGATGATGGGATTACATCAAGGGTACTTGGGTCAGTCCCAGTTGAAGTATGTTGTCCAGGACTCATTGTTAACCATGTCTCTTTTTACCATCCTGGTTTGAAGGATATATTACTTGTGCACCCTGAAACAGGTGAAAATTATACCAAAGCAATGGTGATGAGATGACCAAACCTTAAGAGTGAAAGTCTAGCTCCTTCTAGGGAAGACCTAGAAGGAAGCAGTGGGGCTGCAGTGAATAAGAGCCATGTCTGGAGCCAAACTGGCTGGGTCTCTGCCTTTGTAGACAGGATACTCACAATATTTACTTTGTAGGGTAGTTGTAGAAATCAGATGAGATAACATCCAAAAGTACTTAGCCCAGAGCGTGGCACATGGTGAGTGCTCAGTGAATATGAGCTGAGTTGTTCTTGAAGGTTAAGTGTAAAGAACATAAGCACCAACATGACAAAGACCTGGAGCCCCTTGGTAATAGGCCAGAGTCCAGGGCTATTAAAGAGAGCATGTTGAAGGTCTCTAGCAGAAGATGCATGGGTAGGTTTATGTGAGAACCAATCAGCCTGGTGTGAGGGACAGCAGGTACCATGCAGGGGTACTTAGCCCAGCTCTGAGCTGTCCATGCCAGCTGCCTGTGCGCTAGCCCAGCCTTGTGTGTGTGCACAGGTGAACATACCAGGCTGCTCCCTTTGCCCACACACTGAGCAACTCTTTCTTCTTCTCTCAGGCATCACATATCCCAGCATAGCTCATAAGCTCATGTACCCTTCCCTCTGATTATCTCTTAAGCATAACTTGTCTTCTCTTCCTCCCTAAAATGAACTGGTGTGTGTTACTCTGGGTTACTTGTCCTGGGACCCCCTTAGGCTTACTGCTTTCAAGATGTAGGTGTTGTACCATCTGCATTAGAGCTGCTCAGAGCAATGTTTGAAACAACAATGTCTGTGACCCACTTCAACCACTGGTGGGAGGGATGGGACCTAGGAGCATTCCCATCTGTCAGGCTGGGTCCCCAGGTGATCCCACTGTTAGCTGAAGTTGGAGAAATGCACACTTGGCCTCCTTCTCTGTTCTGTTGGAGTGGAGAGGAAGCTCCCCAGCCAAGGAAGTCTTTTGTCTCCCGTCACAAAAAGATTTCTTTTCTCCTGAGCAGAGCTATGAAATGATATCGTGTTGTTTCCTTCTTCAACTGGGCTTTGGAGAAAGTGAGAGGGACTCTGAGGGCTTTTAATCTGTTTTCCAAAGAGCTATCTGGTGGATTGCTAAGGGGTGCAAGGCTGGGGAGCTCCAATCTGAGACCTCTTCTTTTATCTTTTTACACATGGGGGCTTTGAAGCAGCCTTTGTTTGAAAATCAGGAGGTATTGCTAAAAGAAAGAAAGTGTTTACAATCTACTGATCTTGCCCAACTCTTTATTTTACAAATTAAAAACAAACGAACAAATAACCCCAGAGTTCAAGTGATGGAAAAAATGTTTCAATTCTACACACTTTAATGGTGAAGTTAAGACCAAAACTCAAGTCACTTCAGATCTTCTGGTTTCGATTTTACTTGACTAAGCAAATTTAGGGTATAACAGAAGTATATCTGATGACTTGCTGACAAGTAGAAAGCCCTTAGGAAATGTCTTTATCATTGTTGGTGTCATCTATTTGCATTTGTGTTCTGTGATTATTGATTTGTATTTCAGATTGGAGGCACAGGAAGTTGCAAGGAACCCCAGGGTTCCTGAGAAAGGCCAGCTGCCTCGGGGCAAGTCTGCATTCCATGGTATTTTCCTTAGTTAATTCAGCATTGTTCAACCTTCAAGTCTTTGCTGTAAACTCCAACTTGTTACTGCCCAGAGTTGATCAGAATCTTGGATGCTGCCTTATTTTGTCAGAGCTGTCATCAACTGACAAAATTAGCTATTCAGCTTGCAAATATTTATTAAGATTCAGTTAAATTCAAGGCACTGTTCCAGGTATAGAGTACAGTAGTGAAGGGGAAGACATAGAGTTTACATTATCATTGGAGGCAGAAGTTGGGAGAAGATAAGCAATAAAAAACAAATATATAACATTAAGTAATAAAGTACTAGGAGGGAAGTCCATGCAGGACAGAGGAATAAAAGAAGAGCAAGAAATATCTTTAGGGTAGGGATTTCAGGAGAAGTACTATTGCAGTATGTGTAATGCTACCATTTCCTTCCAGTGTATAGCATGGGAAGTCACCAACAGAACCCTGCCTGTTCTAGAAGAAAAGAGCTGGTCTAAGACTAACAATGACAACCTACCATGTTCCTCTCCACACTTTGGCTCCTTCTGCCAGACCCCTAGATCCTGAAGTCCAGTTGAAGAGGGCTCACACCGAGCCCTGATGGGCATGGCCAGGATATACCTTTCGATGGTTTGACTTTGCAAGCCATCCATACCACCCAATGCATTCTTCTAATAAAGTACACACCTTTATTTGGTTGTACGTTTCTTTGGGCATCGTTTGCATATCTCATCTCTAATCCATTAAGTATTGACTTCATATTTTGAGGCTCAGAAGGCAATCTTGTGTTCCCAATTTCCTGGGCTGCCCCACTCCACCCCACCATTGAGCTCTTCTTTGATAAAGGCTGCATCTCTTCCATTATCACATACAAAATGCTGTGTGTCCCTGTCAAGTTCCCCACCAAGCTTGTCACATACAATGGCTTCCACTGCCCATGGCATTCTGTCTTCTGGGTCAAATTCTTCTCTCCGGGAAGTAAGGTGGCTATCTGGGAGCCAAACCTCGGATCCTTGAAGTACCTTGGAGTTTAGGCCTGTGGATTTCCTGGGTCTGAGCAGTTCCCCTTCTCTAAGGAGAAAGCCACCTAGTAACCATACATCAACAGTGTAGATACTTTCTCCCAGTGGACAGAAATAGTTCAGAAGTAGGGAAGGCCTTGGGGATCCCCCCTAAACTACTAGAAAAGGAAATGAAAGGGCAGAAGGAGAAGGGGAGGATTTAGGGGCCGCCACCCACTCCAGCTACCGTGAGGGTAGAAGAAGAAGAGATGAGGAGAACTTTCCTAGGACTGATACTTCCTGGCACCAGAGCAAGCCAATTTGGCTGACTATGAATGACTGTGTTGGGGAACTTGGGGCTGGAGAAGGTCTAGCTGCTAACTTCTTACCTTTCAAAAGCTCACCTAGTGAAAGGCTATATAATCCAGTCCTTCTTCTACAACAGGGTTTGTCAAACTCTCAAAAATATTCATGCAACTTTTTTTTCAGTGGAAATAGTATAAGAAACCCAATACACAGAAGCTGAATGGAACAGCCCATCTCAGCCCTTGGAGTTCACCCTGAGGCAACTCTTTCAAGCCCTGAGTTTTCTGTGGTATCCACAGCCCTGCTCTCAGTTAGATGGGAGAACATTAGTATGTGGAATTGTGGATTCCAAACTCCATTCTAGCTATGAGTGTCATAATTATACCAATTTATATTGTGGGTTTATAGAAATATTTGGGGGTGGGGAGGACTTAACTTAAAATTCCCTGCCCCACCCCACTCAAAAACCTTTAAAATTGTGTTTACCAACCTTTTCAGGGCATTAGAACCACAGAAGATGGCAAATACTCCTGTGTGTATTCACGGCTTGTTCAGCAGGGGCTTCAAAGTGCCCCAGCTATGGACCACTTACCTGGGATACACTGGATATGTGTCTTAGCTACTTCTCTCACTGCTGAGACAAAATACCCAAAACCCAGAGCTAAAGGAGTAAAGGTTTATTTGACTCATGGACAGTGGAGGTTGCAGCCCATAGCTGGCTGGCTCCAAGGCAGGGTGGCATGGCAGAGGGCCATCATGGAGGAGAAACAGTTCATGGCAGGCAAAAGGCAGCAAGTGACAAGTGACAAGCAGTGACCCTCTTCCTGTCCCTTACGTCCTCTCCAGGCTACTTGCCCTTAGGACAGCTAGCACTCACAGCCAGGGTGTGGCAGCCTTTATTCTAGCACTGAGCCATACATAATTCTCAGCATCCCACACCCTCAATCCAGCCCCTTCTGAAAAGCCCCATCTATGACACAGGAGGCTTTGAGGGACATCTAGACATAAGCCATAATAATAAGAAAGATGAAACCCAAGCACATCAAGGGAGATGATGCAAACTTGTCCACTGAAACATTTTGCTGTAAAACCCACAGCTTGGGTAGAAGGACATTATAAAGCAGGACTATCCAATGGGACTCTGGAAAGTGTGAGTAGCAATCCAGTACATTAATATCACACCATAAGCCTCCCAAGAAAAATGTCTCCTGGTGCCTGGAGTGGCGTTTCCCTAACACTCCTGTGATTGTACAGTAGACTTAATAATTGCCCTTTTGCAGTTGCTACTAGAAAACTCAGTCACATTCATAGCCCTTATGTAGCCAGGGTTTGAACACTAAAGTATGCAGTTGGCATACCAACCTTGTTCTTTGCTACAATTTATTTACTTACTTACTCACTCTACTTTTTTCTAATTTCATTTTCCTGTTTGCTGTTTCATCTTCCTGCATAATGACTCTTGCATGTATATGTCAGGAGTGGGGACTTCCCCAGCCCTTCCTTATTCTTTGAGACAGAATTTCACTAAGTCACTAAATTGCACAGGCTGGGCTTGAGCTTGCAATCTTCCTGCCTCCGTGTCCCACAGCTGTAGCTTTTTTTTTTTTTTTTTTTTTGGCAGAACCAGGGATCGAACTCAGGCCCTTGTGCTTGTCAGGGAAGCATTTATTCCACTGAGCCACCTCCCCAGCCCAGCTGTAGCATTACAGCACATATATTTTGTAAGATGCATGTCAAATTTGAAGTGTAAGGAGCAGACACATTTCACAAAAGACTGCTCACACTTCTGACACCGAATGCAAGCTTGAGAGGTTCCAAGAGCCACACTAAGTTTTAATATTTTGCTAGAAGGACTCATGAAACATGCTCAGAGCTGTGACATTCATGACTATGGGCTATTGTGGAGAAAGAATGCACATTAAGACCAGCTAAGGAAAGGAATGCACAGTGTCACCCTGCAGCTGGGACAGAGTTGCTCTCTTGGTATCAGTGTGACAGTGCACACCACATTGCCATCCATGGAAGTTCACCTCTGCCTCAGCCATTTTATTGGGACCAGAGCACATGCTGCCCACGTGGCTGACCTTGAGTTCCCAGCCCTTCCAAAGGTTGGGTTGATCCTCTGGTCTCCAGTCTCTCTGGAGGCAGAAGTGACACTGCTTGGCTCAAAGCCTCATCACAAGTCACATTGCTGGCAGCCAAGGCCTCTTGGCAAACAGACACTCCTATCAGACATGACCTGGAAAGGTGCTGGAGATCACTCCCCAGGAGGTGAGGGCAAAGGCCAGACCTGTGCAGGGAAGGTTAATGCTTCACTGTGCAGCCTATCACATTCAGCTGTGGGACAGGGCAAGAAGCAGGGGACAGGCCCACCAATCAAAGCAATTGGTCTGGGTCTGACCAGGTCACTCACTCCTCCCTGCTCCTCATTGCCAGTGGCACTGCAGGGAGGCAAGTCCCCTGAGGGAGGATTGGGGTGAGGAGCTCCAGCAGGGACTCTCTGTGCCCCTAGCCATGGAGCCTCTTTATGGTACCCTAATTTGGAGGAGGGGACCAGAGTATCCTGAGCCCTTAGTGAGTAAAGAAGCATCTCTCTGTGTCCTCTGGGACAAGGCAGACATGCAGACACTGCCACAGGTTAAGGCTGACTCAGGCTTGTTCTGTTTCACTTCATTAGGTTCGGGTGGGCGTGGGTGCCGCAGAGATTGAGTCCTGGTAGTCTGCAAGCCCATTTAGGGTGGGTGCTGAGGCAAGGTCATAGTAGACATCCGGCCTCCAGAGCTTCAGTGCTTCAGAGTTACTCTTCCAAATCCTCCCCTGAAGCTCCCCAAACACACACATACACACACGCACACACACACACGCACACACTATCTACAAGACCACAGAGCTCCCTATGCAGAAAGGCATGAAGACTCATGTCACTGACCCACCCAGCCAACACAGTGAGCAGGAAATTAGCCAGCACCAAGGATAAGGTATCTAAGGACTTTGGAAGTTAAGAGGATTGGCTGAAGGACTGGGCTCCCACAGGTCTCCCAAGCCCACCTGCATGCAGGACTATCGCTCCCCTGCCTCTCTCAGGTCATCTGAGTTTCTCTCCCTGCTCTGCTCACCCCTTCTCCTGGCTCCAGACATGCCCATGGTGGTGAGGAACATGTAGGCAGCATAAGAGACCCTCAGGATACCATGAAGTGGCCCAACATCAGAGACAGCCAGAGAGGAGCCCTGATCAGGAAGGGCTCCTACGGATCTATAGACCCCTGAGTGGCTCCTGCTTCCCCCATAAACAGCAAGTGGGGTAATCTCATGGCAATGGAAGAACTCTTCATGTTTGGAGAACTTCATCTGGACAGTGTTGTGTGCTTCCTTACCTGACACTGCAGAGTCAGGGTGTCTGCTTCCAACACAGAGTTGGGTAGGACAAGAAGGTTCAGCTAGACTGTGAGACACAGCCAAGGCCTGTTGCTGGGCATGGAGGCTCCTGGACAGAACCCTACAACCCTGTGTCCAGGCTTCTCTCATTCCTCTCCCCTTCCAGCATCTCTCTCTCTCTCTCTCTCTCTGCCTCCCTCCCTCTTTTTTCTCTCTCTTTCTCTCTCTCCCTCTGTTTCTGTCTGCTTACCATAGATGGGGTTTCCTTCTTCATTACAATGTTTGATTCTAGCTAGAACTATTCCAACCTAGATGCTTTCTCTTGCTAAAAATATTTCTGCTTTTGTTCACACTTTGCATCTGTTCCCCATTCAGGCTGACCCAACAGACTCACCTCCAGTACTGGGTCCAGATCTGGATCCTCTAAGATCCTAGCACAGGGAAGCCTGCTCTGATGCCCCTGACCCATCTCAAGGGCTTCTCAGTCCTGGACTCCACCAATGCCCCAAGGCAAAGCCTATCCGACCCAAGTCCTGCAAAGTCCTCCCCAGCCATGGAGACCCTGTTCTGTTGTTATGCTGAATCTGGCTGGCCCCTCTGTATGGATCAGACAGGACCAACATCTCTGCCTGGGCTTCAAATCTCCCACAGCGCCAAGCAGCCTCCAGAGCCAATACTCCATGGCTGGGATTGGGCCCAAGGATCACAATGAAGAGTTATAGAAGTGGGATTCATAGACTAGTCCTCAGCTCATCCCTATTCCAAGCAACAGGAATACAGTCCTAATTGGCCTCTCTGTGTACCATAGGTTACCTCCCATCTCCCTCAGGAGGTAGGAGACCCACAGGGTCACTGAGCACAAGTTCTCCACACTGGTCCTTCTATCAGCCCTGGCCACTGAACACTTAGGTTTCCAAGTGCTGACCTGAACCTGCTCCCCTAGTGGTAACACAAACAATTAACTCTCTATAAGTCTGTGCACTTGAATATGTGCCCATTTCTCTTCTTTCAAAGGGACTGATTCAACAGATGGCATAGTGACAGGATTTAATTTATTATTAATTGATTGAATTACTCATTTATCTAATATTTATTGAGTACCATCTGCATACCAAGTACTCAAATAAATTTGGGTCCACAGTCTCGTAGACAAGAAAAGAGACAGAGTATTAGAAATGGGGGGCCAACTAGATAGCTCAGCAGATTAAAGCACCTGCTTAGGCAGACACAAGGACCAGGACTCAATCCCCAGCATGCCTTGCTGGTCCCACCCCTGAAGCACACTGAGACTGGGAATGGAGGTACACGCCTGCAATCCCAGTACCTGGGAGGCTGAAAACAGGAGGATCACTATGAGTCTGATCTGTATAGTGAGACCCTGTGCTAAATACATAAAAATAAAATAAAGAAATAGGAACACAGGAAGGGATTGCCTCATTGTACTGTTTGGAAATCCAAACAGGTGAGGTCATCTTGACCTTATCTTGAAGGCTAAGTGTCAGGGAGAGGTAAGACAAGGCCATTGAAGATGTGACAACAGAAGCCAGGAAAGTTCCTAGAATGTTAGATGTGCTATGGTTGGGGAGGTGAACTCTGAGGAAGGTGGTGGCCATTGGAGCCTTAGAGGAAGTCAAACAGTGCCAGAATAGGAGAAATTTGAGACCAGGACTGATGTGATTAAATTAAATTTGCATTGAAGATCCTCCAGCTGCAGCTTGAAGAAGAATCAAAAGGGAGTAGGGTGGGGGAGGAAAGATTCTATTCAATTGCTTGGTTTATAGAGGAGGACATTAATTGGGGCAATGGTGATGAAGAGGTGGGAAGGAGAGATGGATGGGATGATGCTAAAGAAATAGAATGCATGGATGCGTGTAACTTGATCACAGATTTGAAGGCCTGATGGAGTGAAGAATAAAGGAAGGGGAGGGATTGAGATAGTTAAAAAAAAATCCAGGAGAGAAAGATGACGTATGGGGAAATATGATAAATGAAAATATTCCCGTCTTAAAACAAGGTGTTCTTAGACTCCCAGGTGGACATATCCACCCAATGAGCATCCACATGTAACTCGAGTGTCTGCTCTAGGCTAGAGCTAGAGCTATGGGCACTGTTAACCTTTGGTGTTATTTGAAGCCAATTGTGTGGGAAGAGCTCTCTGGGACTCAAGGCAGAGTATGTCTGTGCCTGTGTGTACAATTTCCTTTTCTTTTTCTTTTTGGAGCAGGGGATTGAACTCAGATCCTTGTGCTTGCCAGAAAAGTGCTTACTCTACTGAGCTATCTCCCCAGCCCGTGTATGTACATTTAAAATGCTTTTACTCTTCGGCTTTTTATATATAAATATTATGTATATAATATACTCATACAGTTTATAAGAGCAAAAAGGTAACTAAAAAAGGCAACTAACATATTTATTAATAAGGGACTAGTTAAATTGCAGTTCAGCTGTATAATAAAACATGATATAGACAGGAGAGTAGATCCATAAATATATAGAATGAGCCCTAAGACAAATGTTAGCAAAATAACTAAAAGCAACAATGGAATTATGGGCACAGAGCACCTATTGTACATAAAATGAAATGCACATATATACTCACACATGTGTATATATATTTTCATATACATACATGATTTTTAGAATATAAAGATTAACTGTCAGAGCTGGAGAGATAGCTTGGTGGTCTAAACACCCACCTGACAAGTGCAGGGACCCTGGTTTGATCACGACACCACATGCTGTGCCAGCCCACTCCGGGTGCACTGTGTGGGCCACCGAAACCAGGCATGGTGGTGCATGCCTGCAATCCCAGCACTGAGGAGGTTGAGACAAGAAGATCACTATGAGTCCAAGCTGCACAGTGAGCCCTGTACCAAATAAATAAATAAAGATTGGCTCTGCAGATGGACACAAAAACCTGAGCTCAGCAAGATGGAACCAGTCCAACTGATGGATCTAGTCAGGGAATTCATGCTCAGTGAGAGCTGAATTCTAGATGTTTCCAAAGACAATCAGTGGTCCAAGCCTGTTTGGACAGGTTAAAGACAGAGGCGGTGGTTAAAGGTGGGAAGGTGCATATATGGGGGCTGGGGGACTTCTTATTCCCTCTGCCTACAGGCATTTGGAGAGTGCTAGCCCCAGGGCCCCTGGCCCAGTCATAGTTCCTAATACGCTCTGTGGGAATGTTTCTGCACAACATCTGGCCATCCTGGCTCTACAGTCTCTACAGAGCCAGCCTAGAGCACGTCTCTCCCCATTTCCCTTCCCCTTGCTTCAGGAGGAACAAAAAAAGGAGACGGTACCTAAATGACAAGCACTACATCCTCTAAGAAGCAGGCAGGAAAACACAGGTGTGGGTGGGGAGCTTCATGAAGGACACCTTTACTTCCATGTCAATCATTAGGGAATATGTGGATGCAGGTAAGGCACCAGGTCCGATGAGGTAGGCCTCAGACAGGTAGGAAGAATTCACAATTTCTTTTCTTTTCTTTCTTCTTTTCTTAGATAAGGAATCAAACTCAGGATTTTGCATTTGCCAGTCTGGAAGAGGCAAGGTAAACAAAGATGCGTCAAGCATATCTTACAAGACAGAGTCCTGGGTGTCCTTTGCTTGCTTGTTTCCCTTTTGCTTTCCGTAGTCTAGTAGTCTCTAGTAAAGACTTACATAAAGTTTTCAGCCTCTCTCAGCTGTGTGTTAAAGGGAAAAGAGGCCCAGCTCCCCCCCAGCATTACAGGCAGCAGCAGTCACAACCAAGGAGAGATCCCAAGGAAAGACGAAGCTCAAAAACAAAAATCTTCAGAGCTGTGCTGTGCAGCTGCATCCCTCCAGCAAGAAGTCCTTGTCCAGATCCAACTTAAGATGTTCAGGGTGTGCTTACCACTAACAAGGCAGTGCAGATTACCTGAGGATCCAAACAACCACAGATCAAAAACATCTGAAACTATATTGAGCATATACAGATTTTTTTCTTGTCATCAGTCCTTAAACAATACAGTATAACTACCATTTGCATAGCACATATACTGTATTAATTATTAGAAGTAGACATGATTCAAAGTGCTTGGAGAAACTGTTTGTTTAGGTTATATGAAAATACTATACTACTTTATATCAGAGGCTTGGAGGATCTGTGGATTTTCATGTCCAGAGTCCCCCAGGATTACTGAGGGACAACTGTCCAGGGTTCCCATGCAACAATGCAGGTTGAGCAATGCCTGGCTCTCTCTTCTTGCAGGAAGGAGCTGCTCCCATTCTAGGCCATCTTTGCCCTAGGCCAACTCCAGAAACGCTTAATTTTACACATGTGGGGTTTAGGTAAGGGCACTAGGAAATCCTCTTACGCTTATTTGTCACAAAGTGCAGGATTAGCTTTGTGTGTAACTAACTGTGTCTCATTGGTGCTGTTAGTATTGTTTCATTTCAATTTATATTTTGTCATATTTGTTTTTCCCAAGTGCTGTATGTGGTACTAATCTTAGTATAGCTAGAGTAGAAAACTTTGCAGAACTGGTGTGGGCAAGAGGGAGCTGCCATATTGGTTACAAACCAGGATAGAGGGTTTCTTGGGTGACATGGTTTGACTGTTCTCAGAAAGCCCCACTGAATCTAGTCTCTCTGAGATCCACTTTTTTCTCTACATGAGATTCTACTGGCCTTCACACTAAACTATATACCAAGGCCATATATATATATGTTTGTTTTTTTTATCTTGAGACAGTGTCTCACTGAATTGCTAAATTGCTCAGGCCAAGCTGGAACTTAGCATCCCCTTGCCTCAGCCTCCCAGAGTGCTCCAGTTACAGTCATGAGCCGCCTCATGGTCTCTCAACTTCTTCTTTTAATATGCAAATATTGCTAGGATCCATAAGAGGAAATCACAAGGTATCTATTTAGAAATTGTGCTAAGATGCTTATAAATGTCCAAAAAAGATGTAATCTTCTTAAATAGGCTGCGATGAAGCTATGAGCTCATTTTGGTAAATGTACAAGCTTTAACAGCTAAAGCAAAATGGGTTAAGTCAATCTTAAAAAGGTTAAGAGTCAAGGTATGGTAGCCAAAAAACTATTTTCTTGGCTGGAAGAAGTCTTTTGGCATTCTACCATAAATTATATGAAGAAAATAACATATGGCAATTTTTAAACTCAATTCTACTCAACAAAGATTTATGAAATTCCACTGTATGTAAGGAACTGTGTTATTTACAGCTGTGAACACTGAGTTCCACAATAGATTCCTGTCCCTGAACAGTCAAGCTACGCAGGACAAAACAGGCCCAGAGACACAGGACAGAGTGCCACCGTTAAGGAGAGAAGGTGGCCTGTGCAAGAGAGGGTGTTCCCTTGTGGGCCTAAGGGCTTCGGAGGCAGCCAGAAGTCATATAAGTTGTACATGAAGAAACTGGCATGAACCCCGGCACAGGGCTGGGGGATCATGGGATGTTCTGGGGAGCACAGGATGATCAGGACTAGAGGGAGCACAGGTGGGCACTGCGGGTTAGAGGAGTGGAATACTCAGAGCGAGACCAAGGCACAGGAAGCTCCAACCAGCAATGCACATCTTTTGCTGTTTCCTGCTTCTTCCTCTGCTGAGAGCTCACCCCTTACCACTGATTCTCAGTGGTTCTCAGACAGTGATTCCCAGTCTGGGCAGGGCCACAGACACCTTTCTGTAATAGACTGGATCCCTGGGGCCACTCAAATCAGGGAGGCTCAGCTGTCAAGTGTCACCAACTACTCTTCTCAGACTCTCCATTCTCTATGTGCCCCACCCACCACCAAGAGCGTCATCTCAACCAGATTACTGACCCAGACACACAGCAAGATGGCTGTGCAGATAAGGATAGTTTCTCTGGGGAAGCATCAAGTGAAGAATGCTTTTGAGAGGGAGGAAGTCTGCTGGAAAATGTCTTTGTTTTAAATTATGGATCCATTTGGTATACCTACCCATAAGAAAATAAAAGTCTGCTGTTGAAGCCCCCAGCCTGTGCTATTTGTTATGGAAGCTGGAGCCAACTCACACATCCACCAAGTCTGTGGTATGCCCAAGGAAAGCAGGGGAGATCTCCTACCCAAGCCAAAGCAGAGGGGTGCAGCAGCCACACATTCATAGGGAACAGCTGAATCCTTTCTAGAGACCAGTAGAACATCCTCTACCCCACAAACCAGGGCTGCAAATGAGGTACAGTCCCTTTCCATGTCTTTTCTGTCCTCCTGTTACTGCCATAGTGCAGACCAGGCTTCTGCAGCCCTCTCTGGGCTCACCAGGGACCTTGCCCAAGTCTCCCTGCAAAAACACCTGATGGAGAGGCCTTGCTGGCCTACGACCTTCAGCTTCTGCCCCAGGGAAATATCCAGTGCTCATGCTGAGGCCACACTACACCACCCAGGCTGCTCCCAGCCAATGACTGAGCACAGGCAGACACTAGCAAAAGTCATTCCTGCAGGCTGAGGGGCATTACTAACTGCAGTCTCCATTCTGGGACACTCTTCCAGCAGGCCTCTCAGAGCTGCCCCTGCATACAGGCACCCCTCATCCCTCCTTCCAGCTCCTCTCCTCCAGCACTGCTCTGTCTGTGCAGGATCCTGAAGGCTTTGCTCCCAGCTCTGCGCCACACCTCCCAGGTGTGATCCCACACCTGCCCTGCTGCTTGCTTTCTTTTCTCCTTTTCTCAGACCTAGGCTTCCTTTACTAACAGGGCTGCCTCAGTCTGCCATCCCTCAACCCTCCTCTACATAGCTTTCCCCTGCTAAAGTACAGCTGATCTTGTCAACCTTTGCTTTCACTCTTTCCAAGAAGTCTGGCCCCTAACAAGATACAATTGAAAGACCTAAGTTATTTTAGAGTCAGCCTGTGCTCAAATGTCTGCTCACATAGACCTACCCTGTGGAGGACCACGTGAGCAGCTCTCCTTGAAAGAAGAGTGACTGTCTCCATTTTGACTGAGCCTGACCCTATTTCCTTGTATTGTTATGTACAGAGCTGGCTAGGACTTCTGTTTATCCTTCAATTGGCCTTAGGCAATGTGTATTGGTCTAGCTGAGGTGCTAGTGATAGTCTTTGAAGGTGGCATGCATGTTTTCCTGGTAAACCTGCTGCTCTTTAACATAAGCCCAGCTAGTTCAGTCGGTAGAGCATGAGACTCTTAATCTCAGGGTTGTGGGTTCAAGCCTCATGTTGGGCACCAATTATGGGAGTCACCTCCAGGTTCTCATCTTGGTCCAAGAAGCCAATGTTTGTAATCCCAAAGTTACGTTATTGGAATGTCATCAAGTTAATTTCAATCTACTACTTTCAATGCAACCCATGGTGAAAATAAAGACACTAAATTATATTTTCAATCATTGGGGAGTCAAGGGGCTCTAAGTTAAGCCATAAAGATGGCATCTCAGAACAAAAAGAGCAATCTAGGGCCTCACCCGGTCTTTATTCAGTGGGGGATGGCTTGAGGAGGAATGAACAAGAATTGTGGGAAGTAGGTGACTCTTTGAGCTGAGCTAGGTGGGTGACCTACATTCACCTCTGCCATTTACAGAGAGGATATGCAGAGAGTAATCTGCATTATACTATTATGCCATTGAGATAGCATTTAATGTTTTTGGTGGCCTGGTGCTACAGCTTTGATGTGGTCTTTCAAGCCCCAGGAAGTCATAGCCTGTATCTCGAGGCTCAATCCCAGCTGATGGTGCAAAGCTTTAGCTCTACCGTTCTGTCTCAACCTGGCTCACATTAAAGAGCAGCAGGTTTACCGGGGAAACATGCACCCCACCTTCAAAGACTATCACCAGCATCTCAACTAGACCAACACACGTTGTCTATCCTTTATTGAAGGAAAAACAGAAGTCCTAGCCAGCTCTGTACATAACAATACAAGGAAATAGGCTCAGTCAAAATGGAGACAGTCACTCTTCTTTCAAGGAGAGCTGCTCAGGTGGTCCTCCACACTATCCTACCCCTCTCCTGAGGAATTGTCCACACTTTCCTAAGCTTGTTGGGCCAGGCAATTTCTTTATTGAACATCCTTCTTTATTGAATATCCTCCTCCCGGTGCCATTTCTTCACACACACACACACACACACACACACACACACACACACACACACACACACACCTCCTTGTGACCATTTGAATTCCTACTGTGATCTATTTCAAGTGTCTCCTTCTTCCTAAAGGCTTCCTGGGCAAGGGAGCTTCCTCTATGCTTCTTAGGCCCACCTCAGGTTTTGTAGATGTACAAGTGAGTAAGCAATACAAACTAGAGAATGTAAACAAAAGAATTTTATTTTCTCACCTTTTTGTGGGCTAAAGGTAGATGTTGAGATGTCAACAGGGTTGGTCTTTCCTATATCCTTTCTCTTAACTGTGGATGGGATGGGAGGAGCTTTCTTTTCCCTGTGCTTACATATTTGTTCCTCTCTGCCACTGTGGTCGTTTCCAATTTTTTTCATCTTATAAGAAATCAGCTTGGGGCCAGGGATATAGCTCAGTAGAATAAGTGCTCGCATGGTGAGCTCAAGGGCCTGAATTCAACCCCTGGTTCTGCCAATAAGAAAGAAAGACAGAGAGAGAGAGAGAGAGAGAGAGAGAGAGAGAGAGAGAGAGAGAGAGGAAAGAAAGAAAGAAAAAAGAAAGAAAGAGAAGAGAGAGAGAAACCAGCTTATTAAACAGCAGTCTGAATGGATTTCAACTCACCCTAATGATCCCATTGAAACTTGATTGACTACTCCCTAAAAGACCCTATCTCTGAACTCAGCAAAAACATTCCCAAGCAGAAGATGTATACCTCCTTTTGTGTTCTCTTTACTCAATACCAACAACTCTTATCCAGCTGCCCAGAAATTCTTTGTCTTTTAGGAAAACCTTTAGGGCAAGAATAAATCACCTCTCTATTCTCAACACTATTGTAATGTATGGTACATAACAGGTGCTCAACCTCTGTATAACACTAAGTACATCTGCACTTATGCATATATCCGTGGTGTGTGTGTGTGTGTGTGTGTGTGTGTGTGTGTGTGTGTGTGTGTGTGTAAAATGTAGCAACATTAAAGTTTCTAGCTTGTGGCTCAGTATCCTGGTCAGTCATTAACGCACTGTCCAGGCTACTCTCATTTCCACTGATGTCCAACTTCTTCCTGTCTACTTTCACCTTGTCTGTGAGTCTTCATTACTTGGGTGGAGTGAGGCACATCTGGCTGCCAGGTATTTGAGAAGCCTGAGACTGGATAGTCAGTGTCAACATGCTGGGAGCCCAAGAGAGACAGGAAAATTCCCTTTTCCTAGGGAAAGGATCCTCTAATAGCCAAGAAAAGCAAGAAATCAGAGCCAGAATTGCTCTGTCCACTGTTGTTGTTTTGTACTTAAATTAATTCAAGTTAGTTTCAGTTACACTGTAGAGTTAGCTGGGCATGGGTAGGATAGTGGAGCTAGATGACCTTTCACACCCTTCTGCAGGCACAGAGAGGCCTCCTCTGGTCAGTAGTTCTGCTCCTTCCCCTTCCTCTTCTCTCAGAATGAGAAGCAAAAAGTAGGAAGGACTCCTTGAAAATCCCTGACTCCCAAGAGAAAGAGATACATGCAGTTCCCAACATAGTCATCTATTTAAACAAAGGACCTAGGCTAAGAGAAGGACTAGAGGCACAGGAGAAGACAGACTGGGTCTCCATGGCAGCCTCCACCAGGACAGATGGGGTGGACAAAGCAGATACAGTGTCTTCTAGGAGCAGGTGAGTGGCATTACACAGAAGGTTCAAGGAGGAAGAACTGCAGGTTCTGTCCAGTATTTTCCTTGCATGATGGTGAAAACAAAGTCCTTGCTATGTGGCCATATCCCCCGCCTCCCATGCCTTTACCTCCAGAACCTGAAGATGTTATACAGTAAAAGGAGCTTTGCAAGTATAATTAACTTAAGGATCCAGAGGTGAAGCCAATGTGCTGGGTGATCTAGACAAGAAGGGAAGTAAAGCAGCCACACAATGGCAGAAGCAGAGGGAAGTGGGGTCAGAGACAGAGCTGCTCCTTAGAGACGGAAGCAGAAGCCCACAAATTGCAGGATACACTTACATTCCTTAGTAGATAGTGGCTGCCTGTGGGGATGCAGTGATTTACTACCTGCAATGGCAGTCATTCAATAAAGTTCACTATTAACCTTGGATCAATGAGCGCTGCCAATGCAGTGGCCACAAGTTACCATGACAAATATTGATAAGTGGCTTTTCTGAACAGAGGTATGCTATAAGTATAAAATACACACGACATTCCAAAGGCTTACTATGGTTACTGTGGGTTGTAACCATAGTAAGACAGGACTAAGAAATGCCCAGAAAATTGGTACAGCACATTCCATGACGGTATTTCCAGAGAGGACTGGCATATGAGTCAGCAAACTGAGAGAAAAGACACCTTGAAAGTGGGTGGCAGCGTCCACAGGCGGGGATCCCGGATGGAACAGAAACCAGAAGAACTGGGAAGCTCGCCCACCAGGCTGCACTATCTCAACTGGTCTGTAATGGTCGAGGGGTTGTGTCAACTTGAGAAATTTAGAAGTTTAACTAAGTGACTCAGCAGGGAGCCAGGGTCCCTGCTTTGTAAACATCCTGAGCCTGTGCACAAGGAGGTCACTGAGATGGCGTGAATGCCACACCCACCCTGAGTGTTGGATAGCCGGCATATAATCTAAGGAAGAAAAAGAGGCTCGCTCCTCCCTACTTTTGTTCTTGCTTTTACTGTCTTCTGCCCCCTTGAACTGTGGCCTCTGTGCCATGCCACCTTGCCTTGAATTCAGCTGATTATAGACTGAAACCTTCACAAACTATGAGCTAAATAAACCCTTCTTGCTTTTTCTGCCTGCCTGCCTGCCTGCCTTCCCTCCTTCCTTCCTTCCTTCCTTCCTTCCTTCCTTCCTTCCTTCCTTCCTTCCTTCCTTCCTTCCTTCCTTCCTTCCTTTCTTAATCTGGGCTCTTCTCACAGAGCTGCATCCCCAAGCCTTCTTTAGTCCTTTTTAAATTTATTTTTAAATTACTATTATTTTTATTTAGTGCAGGGATCTACATGGTCTCACTACACAGATCGGACTTGTAGTGATTCTCCTGTTTTCAGTTTCCCAAGCGTTGGGATTATAGACGTGCTTGTCACCACGCCCAGTCTCTATCACCCTCTCAGCGTGTCCTGGGGGCGGGGCCAGCAGGGCTGGCTGGGGATGGACCCCAGGCCCTGCGTCTCCCTAAGCAGGCGCTTTAACCCACTGAGCTAGCTGGCTGGCCCTCTTCTTTAGTTTTTACTTTGGAACAGTCTATGTTGTTAAATTGCCCGGGCAGGGCTCAAACTTCTGATCCTCCTGCGTCAGCCTGCCAGAGCAGTGCTACCAGGACAAGCTGGTTCCACGGTTCTTGAACGCAGACCTGTGTCGGTGACAGCAGCGATGTCATTGGTCTTTCTTTCTCAAAGGCTTCCACCCTCTAGGACTGTATAGCCACTGGCTTCCGGAGTTCTACAGCCACCGCGGGGCTATTCAGCCAATTTAATAAATCTCTTCTTATGATTATATATGTATTCCAATATTTCTGTTCCTTTGGAAAACCCTAATGTACCTAAAAGAAAGAATATGAAATAGCCCAATAGCTTTAATATTGGTTATGCGTCAAAATGATTTTTTGGATCTAACATATTAGAAAGCATTTTGTGAACATTAAATTTTACCTGGCTTTTACCTTTTATTAGTGCGGCCATAAGAAAATTTAAAACCCTATACAGCACGTGGTGCACTCCATTTTCCATGAGCCAGTGCTCCGTGAGGCTCTGACCGCTGCTGAAGTGAGTGGCACAGGGGCAAGGTCCTGGGCCTTCCGACAGGGAGGCGCTGCGCTCTCACCACCCTACACATCGCACGGTGCTCACTGCTTCCTTCTCCCTGGATGTCCAGGTCCCAGGTACAAGCGACTCTTGACTGCCAGGTACGGCTGCACCAAGAAAATAAATTCATTTGGCTTCAAACAGTGCAGGCCCCTGCAGCAGGTCATAAAGGAGTAATATGCACCCCCTCTCCTGGGCATGAAGGGAGTTCAATGCACCTGCTTAGGAACAGAGGCTGAGGCAGAGGCAGAGGCAGGCACCTGGGCCCTCCATCCCATAGGTCCCTCTCTTCTTCTTCTTTTTTCATGGAACTGGGGATTTGAACTCAGGCCCTTGCACTTGCTTGGAAAGTGCTTATTCCACTGAGTCATCTCCCCGGTCCTTCTTCATTTTTTTAAATCTTTATTTTTATGTATTTGGTACTGGGTCTCACTACGCAGCTTGGACCCGTAGTGATCCTCCTGTTTCAGCCTCTCCAGCACTGAGATTACAGGCATGCACCCTCACACCTAGTCTCAGTGGCTGACTAGGTGTACCTGGGGAAGCATGCAGTGCCAGGGATAGAACCAGGTCCCTGCACTTGCTAGCCAGGCACTTAGACCACTGAGCTATCTCCCCCGCCCTCTCTTAATTCTTTACACCAGCCCCAAAGCATTGACGCAACAGTCTGCTGTGGTACTTGAAATCCCACCATGTGAATAAGTCTTTGGAATAAGACATTTAATTCTTTCCGAAGTTATGCACACGCTCAGGGCTGTTAGGCTGTTACAGAACACAGATACAGGAAGAAACAGCAATGAGAAGGCTTAGGAGACAGGTTGTTTACACCAGTGGGCTTTACTGAGATCTCTCCCAAGGAGTCACCAGGTGGGGTCTTGGGTCTTTCATAGGAAAAACAAGGGGGAAGTACAAAGGCAGATTTGTTGCATTATGATTGGGGGGTTGGGTGACATCATGAGTTGCTAAGGGAGTTTAAACGTCTAAGGTTACATTGCAAGGCCATCAGTTATACAAAGCATGGAATATACAATGGAGGAAATGTCCTGTTATACTGCATGGCCATCAGTTATACAATGGCAGTAAAGACAGGGGTTATACAAAGGAAGGAATGTTCTGTTATCAGGCCTGCTGCACAGGACCACTTGGTCTTGGGGGTCATCCTGGACAGGCCTTTATTTAAAATTTTATTTTCCCCCTTCAAGGCCTCAGAAGCATGAGGAACTCAGCCTGCTTTGCTTTCTTCTCTGGCCCAGCCCATCTACCCTCTGCCCAACAGTGGCCCTAGACTGGAAAAAGCCTCCCTTCCCTTGTCCTAACTATCCCTAAAGACCTGTGTAACACCATCCACTCCCAGCAGTATAATCACAAAGACTCAAAGGACACCAAAACTCACAACGCCTGTGTCATGGCTCCAGCTCTGAGCCAGCTCCATCACCACAGGCCCTGGCCCATGGGCACTGAGATAGCCTTGGTCACTGTCTATATTTTCCAGGGAAGAGCTGCTCACCCATGCCCAGAAGTGAAGGGCAAGGGTTTCCTTTCCCCAAGCCCATCCTTCCTTTTGTGAGAAGACCAAGGCAGCAGGGCAGAACAAGTGCCACCTTCGTGGCCAAGTGGATAGCTCGTGCTTAGAGGCCCTTGCTGTGAATGCACTTCAAGGGCGCTGGATGCGCCCACAATGCCCACTAAAATCTGCATTTCTAATTGGAAATAGATTTACTATGCAATTCACCAATTTCACTTCTGGGTGCACAGCCAAAAATTTAAGATTAGGGACTCTGACATTTATGTACCTATGTTCATGGCAGCATTATTCAAAATAGCCAAAAGGTAGCAGAAACTCAGATGTCCATCAACACCTGAATAAAGTAAATGCCCTCTACCCATACAATGGGTAGCTACTTGATCTTAAAAAGGAAAAAGAAAAATCTGAAAGATGCTACAACAAAAACAAACCTGAAGACAGCAAGCCAAGTGGAATAGTCAGGCACTGAAGGACAAACATGCTTATGAGCCCCTAATGTAGTCAAATTCTTAGAGAAAGAAAACCGCTTAGAAGTTGCCAAGACTAGGCAAGGGGTGAATGGGGACCTATGTTTAATGGGTACAAAGTGTAGCAGACCAGGTGATGAGACCTCCTGGGAAGGACAGTGGCTGATAACTACATGGATGTCTCCCGTGCCACTGAACCATACTTCAAATTGGCAAAAATGGCAACTTCGATGATGCTTACTTTATTTATTTATTTGTTTGTTTGTTTGTTCGTTCATTCGTTCATTCATTCATTTATTGGTGGAACCAGGGATTGAACTCAGGCCCTTGTGCATGATGATGTGTACTTTATCACAATCTCTTCTTTAAGGACATGATCTCTAATTCAAAAGAAAATCAGTATTTTACAACATCTATCACCAGAGCCAGGGTGTGACAAGATTCATTTCTGAGTCAAGTCTACTGGTTTGGAAACACCCATTCCCATGATAGGGAAAGGTGTAGGACAGGCAGGTAAAGGGTTCCAGTGAGGTTTCTGGAAAATAAAGAGTTAAACTCCTGCTAGAGAGAACAGCTAAGAAAAAGAGAGCTAAGAAGGCAGGCTGGCTCACTTCATGCCAAGACTCAATCTCCTCCCTCCATCTCCAATCAAGAAATGGAGGGCTGGCTAGACAGCTCAGCAGATTAAAGCACCTGCTTAGACAGACACAGGGGCTGGGGGTTCAGATCCCTGGCCTGTGGTGCCGCCCCGCCCCCAGACCACCCTAAGAAGGGGGAATGAGACTGGGCATGGTGCTTCAGGCCTGTACTCCCAGTGCTTGGGAGGCTAAAAAACAAGAAGGATCACTACTAGTCCGATCTGTATAGTGAGACCCTGTAAACCCTGTACCAAATACATTAAAAAAAGGAAATAGGGGAGGGGATAAATTATATATTTAAAAACTTCACCCTAACACACACACACACACACACACACACACAGATGTAGACCTACATCTAGCTATGTAGATATATTATTCTCTCACCATATTAGCACACTAAAATGCATGTACATTCTTTTTACTAATTTAGCCTTGAATGTTAAAAAACTGATGTAAATCTCAACAGATAAGCACCTGGCCAGGATGGAGACCCCAGAAGTGCTTATCCAGGAATGTACACATAGGCAATGGAAGTGCAAATGGCCAAATCAGAAGTCTCAGAGCTTAGAATAGCTGATCAAATTTCAACAGCTCTCAAAGAGGAAGAGTCCCTTTTTTGCCACATAACACAAGGCACTGAGAACAAAGACCCCCAAGTTCCAGCTCTGTACTCCTCACCTACCCCTGGCAAGGTAGCAGCTATCTTCTTATTTCTCTCCCTTTCTCTAATAAATTAATTTTATTATCCCATTTCCCTTTCCTTCCCAACAAAGTGATTTTGTTTCTCCTTCTAAATTTAGGCCTTTAATTCTTTTATTGAAGTAGGGGTTTTTTTTGTTGTTGTTTTTTACAACCCCAGATGAAAATCAACCATCAGGAGACAGAAGGGAAACAACAGGGCTCTCACTTACACAACCACTCGAAAGGATCTGGCCAAGAAGCCGGATGAACCTGGAGCAGAGCTCCCTCTGGGGCACATCCTGGCGAACACCGAGCCCAGCAGAAGCCCTGACTATGGTCTCAAGTGACCCTGAGCAGGCCGCTCAACTACACCAGGCCAGGATTCCTGACCCATAGTAACTGCTAGTTAAGTGTGCACCTTATTTGAGCTGTTTAATGTGTGGTAATTTGTCATGCAGCAAAAGAAAACTAACATATCATCTAAAAGCTTTGCAGGAGGCAAATTCAATATAATTTAAAATTACCCATGAAAATCCTAGGAAAGCTGACGCTGACTGTCCAAGACAGCCGGGCTTTTTTTTTTTTCCTCTCAATTAGAGCATATGGTACCCGCTGAAGTAGATGGTTTTCCCTTAGGGACCATGTGGTTCAAGACTATATGTGTTTTTAAACATTAGATTCACGGCATATCGAGATAGCACATAAGAAATCTGAGACTTATCAAAATGAAAGAAAGCAAATTCATGCCTCCTTTGCACCTACATTCTGCGGCACAGACTTCTCCAACGGACTAACAGGAGGAAATCCCCTCTTTATTTAAGTATTCTCTTGCTGAGTGTATAATTAGGTTTACTTAAGTTGAATAAGTATATAATATAATTTGACTTTATTTGAATTTTATGTTTGCATTTTTAAATTAATAAGACATTTGTGATAAATTTTGGAGGAGCTTCTTTTTTACTTTAATACACCTGGGTTAGCCAGGACCATATTGAAGCTGTCAATCGTGCACTGATACGAGAAATGAAAATTCTCTCTCCAGAGATAGCAGCACCAGAACACACTTTTTTTTTCCTATTTTGGTCATCTATGTAAAAGATGGCAAAAAAAAAAAAAAAAAAAAAAAAAAAAAAAAAAAAAAAAAAAAAAAAAAAAAAAAAAAAAAAAAAAAAAAAAAAAAAAAAATGGGGACAAAATTCTCTGAGCCTGGTCCATAAAAAATAATTTACAATCAGTAAAATCAGCATAAATGTGTCATAAAAATGAACTGAAACTTGGAAGTAGAAAAACAAGAAAAGAGCTTTCTACTTGTTATTTTGGTGAAGTGTAGGGTTTGCTATCTATAGAGCACAATAGCTCACAATAACATAGGAGCAGAAGTAGTTTTTTTGCATGTAGCTTTTTATCCAATAAAGATGTAATTTCTGGGCCAAGGAGATAGCACAGTGGTCTAAACGCCTGCCCAGCAAGCACAAGAACCCAGGGTTTGATCCTTGGTACCACATGCCATGCCAGCCCCTGCCAAGCTGGCTGCCGAGACCAGCCATGATGGCACACGCCTGTAATCTTAGTGCTGGGGAGGCTGAAAACAGAAGGCTCACTACGAGTCCAGTCTTAGTAGTGAGACCCAACAATCTTAAACTAACATTTATTAAATTGCATATCTGTATGTAGTTTTTCAAGTGATCTGTCAATCAGTTTTAATATCTTTTGATTTCTCATATGAATTAATGAGTTAACTAAATAAAATGTTAGACATGTTTCTAAAAATATTTGTTGTGTTTCTGGGGATTGAACCTGGAACCTTTGCACTGACCTACATCCTCAACTCATTTTTTATTTTATTATTTTATTTTTATTTTATAAGTAGCCAACTTGTTCAGGCTGAGTTTAAACTTGAAATCATCCTGCCTCAACCTCTTCAAGTGCTGGGACTACAGGCCAGTACAAACAGTTGATGTCAGAATCATGCTTTTAGGGCCAGCCAGAAAGCTCAGCAGACTAAAGCGCCTGCTCTGACAGAGCACAGTGGCCAGGGTTCAATCCCTGGCATGCCATGCCAGCCCTGACCCAGAGTGTGCTGAGACATTGACTGAGATTGGGAGTGGTGGCAGCCTATAATCCCAGTGCTTGGGAGGCTGAAAACAGGAGGATCACTATGAGTCCAATATAGTGAGATACTGTACACTCTGTAGGCCCTGTCCTAAATTCATAAAAAAAAAAAAATCAACATAATTTTATTTTACCTTTTTGAAAGTTGTGCTTTAACCAGTGTCCAAAGTGGAGTGCCTCCCACATTTCAGAAACACCAAGCCTTGTTGCTAGATGACATTCAGATTGGGACTAGGCAGAGGACGGACTTCAGAGCGATTCTATCTTTCTTCCTTGGAGAAGTACAGCTTTGCATCTTCCCCTCGACCTGCAGCAACAACAATGGTATAGAAAGTATGGGATTTCCCCAACATGGAAAACAAAGCCCTGGGACAAAAGCAGGCGGGGGCCAGTCTGGAACAGATGCCGATGGGATCCATTTGCGACAATGCAGCCTTCACCAGAAACCAGGAAGGCAGGCTCCAGATACGAGTGGCTGTGGCACACAAAAAGCAGTGCGGCTAAAGGGGCCTTGTTCCAAAACAGCGAGACTCATCTCTGCTTCTTGGATGGCATCAATGAGGGTGAGCTGAAATTGGCCTGCTCCAGTTCCTACCGTCTGAAGAGCAAATGCTTCTCTCTGAAGTATAGACAAACACACACTAAGAGCGGACTTCTGTCTTTTCTAGGCGTGAGGGCTGTTCACGCCCTTCACAGTTCCCCTATACCAGTGGTGGGGAACCTACCCGGCATGATGCCACCCACAGTGGGCTGTTCATTATTATCGAAAGCTCTCAAAGGTTTGCCATTGCAGTTCTATAGAAGTGGGGATTCCCGCACTCAGTTCAACCCTGACACCAATTGTCCTGTGAGTGTCAGGCTCCACAGGTTCCAGGGCTTGATTCCACAAACCTGCCCTCCTTTCTGATAATTCTCAAGTATGAAGTCCCCCAACTGCCCTTACTTCTGGATGAGTCATCTATAAAGCAAGGGATTCCTGCAACCTTCTCCCTCTCCATGCTGGGTTCAATAATTTGCTGGGATACCTAAGGGGGGTATGAAGCCACCGCTTACATTTACAGCTTGTTATGAAGGATACAAATAAATGACCACATGAAGAGGAACATGGGGTGAGGTCCAAAAGGGACTGGAGCCTCTGTCCCTGTGCAGTTGGGGTGTCATCCTCCCAGAACATGAATGTTCACCAACCTGGAAGCTCCAGGGTCCCATCACTTAGACACATTTAAGTGAGGTTCTGCTATGTAGATGTGATTGATGAGGCCAGCAGTGTCAGTGATAGAACTCAATCTCTAGTGTCTTTCCCCTCTCTGGAGGTTGTGGCTGGGGACAAAAATTCCAGTCTCTAATCAAGGCCTGAGTTTTCTGGTGAACAGCCCCTATCCTTTCTCTTTTCTTTCTCTCTTTCTGTATTTTAGGGAAGGGTCTACAGGGTGTTCAAGGTCTCACTACTAGATCAGACTCACAGCGATTCTCCTGTTTACAGCCTCCCAAGTGCTGGAATTTAGGCACATGCCACCACACCCAGTCTAAACCTCTGACTCAGTGAATCCCAGCCCCTGTGTCTGCTTGCAGGCACTTTAATCCGAACAGCCCCTATTTTGAAGCAATCTAGGGAGCTCTGCCAAAAGTCGCATCTTTAACATAAGCGAAGATGTGGCTGAAAGGGGCTTCTCATGAGTAACAAAGTTTGCTCTTTTCATTCAGAAAATTCCAAGGATTTTAGGAGCTTTGTGCCAGGAACTAAAGACAAACACCAAGTCGGTGTTTCTTATTATGCCACCCCAGTGGAGCCATCAGAAAGTCAAGTATAACAGCTATGCCTATAGATAGCACACATGTTATATTTCTCTATAAAATGGCAAAGATTCTAATACTTGATCTAACTATCCATTGTCCTAAGAGGCACATCCAAAAGAAAGGGAGGGTCCAGGGAGATAGCTCAATAGAATAAGCAGTTCCCTGGCAAGCACAAGGGCTTGAGTTCAATCCCCAGCTCTGCCAAAAAAGAAGAAAATGTTTGTCATAATCCTTTAGTTTCTGAATAACAACAAGAAAATAATCAAAATAAACTGCTATGGAGATATTGTCAGTTCTTACCAGACCAAGTAAATAAAATCAAAATGTTGGGGCTGGCCAGATAGCTCGGTGGACTAAAGCACCTACTTAGGCAGGAGTAGGGCCCAGGGCCCAGTCCCTTGCATGCCATGCCAGTGGCATGCTGAGACAGTGACTGAGACCGGGCTTGGTGGCACTGTGCCTGTAATCCCAGCACTTGGGAGACTAAAAGCAGGAGGGTCACTACAAGTCCAACCTGTGTAGTAAGACCCTGCAGACCCTGTACTAAATACATTTTTTAAAAAGACAAGAATAAAATGTTGGACACCTCAAAAGAGCTATTGCTAAGAAGCACTTAGCAAACATGAAAAAAAAAAAAAAAAGAATGCACTGTTTTTTTCAGGGCCCATGGAAAAATTTTAAAACTTTGTTACATATCAAGCCAACAAAAAAGCTTTAAATAAATTCCAAATTCAAAAATTATTGATAACTACATTATGTACCACAGCACAGTAAATCTATAAATTGAAAAAAATGTAAGCAAAATATGTGCAACTACTTGATTTGAAAACCCTCTTCAAAATAACAGCTGGATCCAAAAGGAATCCAAAACTGCAATTTGCAGAGCCCCTGGACAATAATGATAACAAAAATACCACATATCAACGTTGAGGAGCGAGCCAAGTCTATACTCAGAAGCAACTTCAAAGTGTTCAATCAAAATAGTAATTAACATTCGTTGAGCACTTAATGTGTATCAGACACTGTACTAAGCACTTCCATAAGTAGTTTCCAAGTTAATCCCACAGCCCACCTGAGCTGCTTTTGCTGTTATGAAACAAGAGAGAATAAACTACATGAAGTCTGTACATAACTCAAACAGTTACAAAGAAGATCCTTATATTAAAGCTTAAAGAATAGAAGAAATACAGTAATGAAGCTAAAACATAAAACCAATGGAGCTGTGGGACACACATCTGTAATCCTAGCTCCTCAAGAGACTGAAGAAGAACCACAAGGTCAAGACCAGAAAGGGCAACTTAATAAGACCCTGTCTCGAAAAAGAAGAAAAAAGAAAAGAAAGGACTAGAGATCTAGCTTAGCTGTAGATTTCCTCTGGGTTCAATCCTGAGTAATATCTAATTGAAACCCAAGAAAGAGTACATCTGATAACCTCCAAAACTGTGTCATAGAAGCATCCCCTTGGCCTAGTGCATCAGGATGGCAACCTCATGCCAGCAAACCAGGGCCTATGTCTGCATTCCCCTGCTCGTCAGCTTTTTCTGAGGCTGCAGGAGGACCATCTACCTGTGCCAAGGCAGGTAATAAATGCCAGGAAATGGACACCCCGACACCCCACACATTCCTCCTCCACACTCGGTCATTTAACCTCTACTGTCAGGAGTTGGGTGTAAGTAACCCTGCTCACAGTGTGGCTGCCTTCCAACCCAGGGTCATTTCCTTACTCCAAGTCAGTGGCTTCCTGCAAGAACCAAGTAAACGATGGTAGCTCTAATCCTAATCTCAGGGCTGACCAGAGCTATACTTTGAATGAATATTCAAAAAAAAAAAAAAAAAAAAAAAAAAAAAAAAGTCCAAATCAACAGAGAAAGGAAAAAGAAAACAAAAATATGCCATATCAGAAATGATACACTTTAGCCACTGATTAAAACTAAAGACACCACAGGTGTTGTGGTGCGAACTTGTATTCCCAGTTCTCTAAGAGGCTGAGACAGAAGAATCACAAGTTCAAGCCCAACCTGGGTGATAGGTTCCTACCGGTGTACAGACTGCTAAATTATCACAGCCCTGATTCAACATAGCTTATCTTCCCAGAGACCACTTCCTCCTTCCCCACTCCAGCCCTAAATACAATTTCCTTTCACCTTTCCCACCCACACAAGGGACCCTCCAATCAGCTCCTTGCTGTCATGAACCTGCCCCTCAAACTCCGCCCCTAGCAAAAGCCCAGGAAGTCTCATCCTCCCTGTCTCACGTCAGAGGATCCCCCAACTCCCTGCCCTCCATCCTCTCTGTGTCTTCAGAGTTAAGAAAAGGCTTCCCCTGCCCTTTATTTCTGCTTCTCTGCTGCAGAGCCGCCCCCTCTGCCCTCTGCACTATTGCTAAAATCTGACACCTGGCATCTCAGCAACTTCACAAGACCCTGTCTCAAAAACAAAAACAAACAATTTTCAATATAAGGACTGGGGACATGGCTCATTGCTAAGGCCATGGAATTAGTCCCCAGTACCACAGGGGAAAAATAATCCTAAAAATTATAACTACACATATGAGGACTAAATTTTAACTTTCTTTCCATGTAAAACTGTATGCCAACTAACTTAAAATCTTAGTAATATGGCAAATGCATGGGAAAACAAAAATGATCAAAATTGACTCAAGAGAATGCAGAAGATCTAAGAAGATTAACATGAGGA
>PVKA01024196.1:0-34575 GCA_004027165.1 Ctenomys sociabilis | reverse complement strand
CAGGTCCAGGGGTCGTTTTTTCCCTATGTCATTAGGACGTTCAGCTTATTTTTTTAAATTATTTTATTGAAGTACAAATATCAATGAGACAGTCTTCAGACACCTTAACAGGACGGATTCGATAAATTAATAGATGGCAAACTGTTTTCATAATGTTTTGGTATCGTACAAGGTGCATACATGATACTATACTTACAGACATTGTTATAGCATATGTCTCTTATCAGTAAATTAAGAGAGTGTAGCTGTTTACATATCTTATTTTTTATAACTGAATTATATCAAAGATTCAATAATACTTTCTAACTTGTTATTTTCCTAGTGGTTGTCCATAGTACTAGAAGCTAACATAATATCCTGTGAAACCACCATTAGTGCAAATCTTGCTTCTCATAGAATTATGTAGAAGCACTGTGTATCTATCCCAACTGCACTGTCCATACACACACATCATGATTCTTCCTTTCTATACCCCTTCCTTTGTCTACACCTGTCAAAGATGGGCACTTCACTGTCATTCAACCAATTTAGGCGCCTGAACTCGACGACACAATCCAACACAGTCCCGCATTCCACAACAATAGTGAGTTATCTGAAGAAGTTGTCGACTGTACAACTCAACTTATTATTATGGCCCCGTGGTGTATACCTCATTTTTATGCTTTTCTGCTGGACAGTTAAGACCTACATAGAGCAAGACCTATATACCAACACATGTAGTTTTTGTTTCTGATGAGGTCAGTAAAGTCCCCACAGGGTTTATCTTGTAATCCTGTACCTTATTCTGTAGATCCTTTGTCTGTGTCATCCATGTGGATGAGTCACGGCCAATGCTTGACCAGTTTGCTCTCTGTGAGAGCCTGAGAGAAAGTTTTCTCTCCATGTGACTCTCCCCAGAACAGTGCAGATTCATGAAACAGTTCTGGAGGAGGCATCGCGATGGGCTCCTGACGCCCAGCTGGGCTTGAGGGAGGCACTGTTATGAGATCTGTGTCTTCAGCTGGACTCATGAAGGATGTTAGGATCCAGGCTTTCAGCTGGATTCTTTGGTCTTTAGTGTGTGGACAGGTTTCCTGTACTTTCCTTGCAAGCCCTGACTATAACAGTGTGCAAGGAATTTTGCACATATTATTCAAATAGTTACAATAGCCCAGCGGTTTTCTGATAGGGGTGGTTTTGTCATATATAGGATTTTTGACTATGTTTCCTTTTTGCCTTGTGAGAATTTTCACAGGGAGGTGCCTCTGCCATGTGGGATGCTGACAAGTGTCTTGCAATGTATAGGACAGCTACAAGAAGAAGAATTATCTTGGATTTTGTAGTGGTCATATTTGAAAACTGTGATAATTCTATGAAGTTCATATTGCTCTTACTTTATAGAGGAGCCTGAAGGCTTAGTTACCTGCTAAGGTGCATGATTAGTAAGAAGTAAGTGAAGAATCAGACATAGCCTGGTCCTACTCCAATGCCCACACTGTTTTGGGTACTAATCCTGTATCTCTAAGTATCTGATTTTAAAAAATGCAGAATCCAGGCTGGGTTCCTGGAGTCTAAGTTCAGCACAGAAATGCCTAGAAGCCCACACAGGTCAGAAAGATGGTCAAAGCAGAAGATCAAGCCAGGTTAAGTAGCTAAGTCCAAGTCAGAGATCCGTGGCACACATTAACATCCCTGGAGTTGCTAGTGAGGCACTGGTGATCCCACAGAGGACAGGCATGTGGCCCAAGTAGCAGAGCCACAGGGTTTTCAATAGTGTGAATTCTTGCAACCAAGGGGAAAGGCTGGTACACAAGAGTGTAAGGCAGATGGTACCACTGTAAGTGGATTGTGTTACTGAACATCTCTAGAATTATTTTTTTCTGTGCAGTTAGGGAAATTTCTCTGCCCACTCAGAGACCTCAGAAAGGAAGTGGATGTGAAAGAGAGCGCAGCGTTCCAAGTGTGATGGTCTTCTCATCTCTGTGTCTGCCATGTTGAATCACGTCCTTGGCTCTGACCCTTATACTCGTCTGCACTCTGTGTACAAGTAATGAAAACAACTTGAGTTTGTTCCTGTGTTCCTAGCACACTGTCCCCTGTGGGCTGTATGTTGTCTATTACTCCCCATCACCATATTTGTCCCAGACTGTCTTTGTGTTGTTAACATTATTTGTCAATAAATCATTGCCTTTTCCTGTGTTTGAGTGCCTAGAGGCTATTGTGTTTGGGTCCATCTTGAAAATCCAAATAGTGTAAGTAGAAAACATAAATAATAGATAAGCTTCTTATTCTCTGGGAGTCCCAGCAGGCCTGTTCATGATGCAGTTTCTCTTAGTCTCTGTCCAGTCTAATTTTAAGGCCTATAGGAGTAGTGTTTAGGCTTTAATAAGGAAAACTTAATGGCTGGTTCTTTCTGCTATTACAGTAATGATCTCCTTAAGTATTGGATGTTGAAGGGAATATATTAGGTCCTATGTGGTCACAAATGGGCAGAATTTTGCAAACACTGGAATTCTGACTCTTTTCCCTTTACTTTGCAGGAGAAGAAATGATGACAACCCTGATAAAATTAACACTTATTCTTCAAAATACTAATAATTAAAAAATCCCCATTAAAAGGGAACATTTATCATGCTGTGAATTTAACAAATCTTAGCCTCAGGCCTCATTCTATTAATTTTTTTTTCTCTCAATCTTTCATGCAAAGGCAAGGAAATCAATGAAGGTACTTAACCTAGTTCTTTCCTTTTCCTTGTGCATAAAAGCTCATGTGTATGAGGTTTTAGGTTTTAGCTCTCAAATTTGTACAAAGATTCCTACATCTGTTTTCTCACCATAAATCCTGGGATGACCTAGTGACTTTATTTTACTCCTCTATCAATTACCAGCAAATAAATACTTAGAACCTATCATACGTAATTACTGTGACCTCAGCCCCCCCCGCAACTGTTTGCTCCATGTTGCTCAGGGTTAATTTCTTAAAATATGTGCTGTGCCCTCTCCAGCCTTCAGCATCTCTCCAGTGCCCACCTTACAAGATAAACTGCAAATGCTTCATCCAGGGCTCAAGACTGAAGCCTGTGGGTTTTAGCTCAGTGAAGTAGCCTGGACTAGATATGCCCTCTTGTGTGAAATACTGAAAATCCTGGAAAAAATACAGGAAGCAACAGTTCCCGGAGTCCCCCTGGATGCTAGGCAGCACAAATACTGCTTGTTGACGAAAGGGAAACAAATGAAGAGAGCAAGGCCAGTTTCCCAACCTCCTACTCAGGGAGGGAGGGAGGGAGTTTCTAGGAGGCAAATAGGGAGGAGTCTGAGGAGAGTGCAGAGGCACAGGGAGGGAGAGGGAAGGGGAAGGGGTCTGAGAAAGCAAAGGGAAGAAGCTGTAGAGTGTACAGCTGCTCCCCAAGATGACTGCAAATTGCCTGAGCTGCAGACATGTCAAACAAACAAACGGACAAAAAAACCCAAACAACAACAACAAAAACTTAAAGCAAAAAAGGGAAATCACTGGGTAGAACATCAAACAAAAGTCTGCTGCTGAAAGCAAAGCAAGCTCTGCGGTGGGGACAGCACTCTCAGGTCCTCATCTGGGTGGGATCAGACTCGCCCTGCAAAAAGCCGAAGGCTGGAGTCGGATGCAGGCGAGGTGGAGGAGCCGCGGAATCCGGGCTGGGGGCGCCTCCATGCCCACGCTCACAGGAGCCATGGTTCCTCATAACAGATAGAGAGCTGGAGAGATTACTTGGAAAAAACACTGTCTTATTGACAAGATAAAACTGCCAGGAGTCTAAAATTTCTTTTGGTGCCATCTTGCTGAACTTTAAGCAAACTTAGAAAAGATTAAATTGTTCCCCTGGAATTTAACTGCATGAGCCCATAAAACTCAAGAATATTTGAAGGAATATCTAACATCCAATTCTCCAAAAGATAAAATCTACAGTAACTACAGGCAGCCCAAATTAAAAAGAAAAAAAAAATATGAGGCATGTAAAGAAAAATAGGACAAACAATGGTCCATCAGTCAAAACCACCAGTCAATTGATCCAAACCACCCTGGAAAAGCACATGGGATAAATCTTATGGTGAAGCCACTGCACAGCTATTGCAAGTGTGTGCTATGTGCTCAGGAAGGTAGCATGAAGTGTGGGGACATCCAGGAGGATACAGAGAGGAATGATGAGTTTGCAGCAGACTGTCAGAGAGTGATGGACACATGAGGGGTCAAATCCGCACTTGAGAGGGCCTATAGAAGGCCTTTTTTTTTTTTTTTTTTTTTTGGTGACACTGGGGATTGAACTCAGACCCTTATGCTTGCCAGGCAAGTGCTTATTCTATTGAGCCATCTCCCTGCCTCCCCCCATTCTTTTTTGAAGCTTTGATGAAAAATTTGTGCCATAGACAGACTCAAGAAGCTCAACAAACTCAATACCAATTGTTATGGCTGTGTCTAGTTGTCCCCCAGTGCTTCATGCAGTCATGGGGCAGACTTCTAGGGTTTGTGATTGACTCATGATCCAGTGCTGGGATTATGGGTGTGAGCGCTACACCGGTAGGTGGCCTGTATGCAGCCCAAGGGAGACAGACTTGCTCTCTTTTTGCTGTCTTTGCCACTCTCCTCCCATTTGCTTTGCGTTCTGCTGTTTGCTGCCATGTGCCACTCTGCCGTGGAGCCAGCCAAGTATGGACTGAAACCTCCAGTATCTGTGAGATAAATTCTTTCTGCCTTTTGAGTGCTGGGCATTTGTCCCAGCAATGAGAGAAGAGTAACCAAGACACCAATGAACTTGAAGAGAAGCACTAAGACCTAAGGTAAGAAATTTGCAGAAAATAAAAACAAAGCCATCATCTGAGAAAGAGGAGGGGTGGGAACATTACACACAGATGAACATGAGTAGGAAGGATCTCAGAAGAAGGTGGATCCACGCTAAAGTACTGTGAAAGCAAAAGACAACAAGCATAAAAACAAAACTGTCAACACAGAGTTCTCTATTTAGGGAAAAACGCCTTCCAAAAGGAAGAAAAGAGAAACTCAAGGCTACTATAGATTAATGGATGGAACTAGAGACCATACTCATAAGTGAAGTAAATCAGACCCACAGACCCCCACATGTAAACATCATATTATCTTCCTGATGTAAGAAACTGAAAGTAAATAAAATCTGAAAGGTACAATAGATGCTGTGAAAGGGAAAGAAATTGCTTAAAAAGAAAGAGGAACTGGGAAGAGGGAATGGAGAAAAGAAAGAAAGCAGGGAAAAACAAATAGATATGTGCACACAAGGGCGGCCTGGATAGTCCTAATGCTGTTCTTTGCTGGTCTATTGAAAAGAGAGGTTAGTATTTACATTTTTCCTGTCTTCTTTCGAATCTTCAACCAATCTTGTGTGCTCCTGTCTGGCATTCTGAACAAGTAATTTGAAGATAACAATATACAACATAGCAACCATTATTGAATTCCTATCATTTTGTTTAGTGAAATTCTGTAACTTCTTAATTTTTTAAAGAAAATACAAATGATATAAAATTCAAAATTGTACAGAATTTCACTGAACAAAATAATAGAAATTCAACAATGTTATATTACATATTGTCTTTAAATTATTCATTCAGATTGTCATCAAAACAGTTTAAAAATTTAGAATGTTTAATTTAATTGTTTAATTACACATGTGATTCTGATTTATTTTGCTTGTGAGTACAGTTTGTAGTTGCACACATTTACCTATAAGAGCCTCAAGTTTATTTTCTTATAGCTGAGAAATACTCCATTGTATAAAAATACCACATTATATTTATCCATTCCTCACTTGATGGGTATTTGGGTTGTTTCCAAGATTTAGCTATGACAAATTCTACTGATATAAACATGGGTGCATATATATTTCTGTGGTGTGATGTTTTCACTTCTTCTGGAAAAATACCCAAGAAAGGAATAGCTGTTTGAAAAGGACTTTTAATCCTTGTGTTTTGAGAAATCTCTACACTGATTTCCATACTGGTTTTGCCAGTCTGCACTCCCACCAACAGTGGAAAAAGGTTCCTTTTTCCTTACAGCCTCTCTAGCATTTGTTATTGGCTGACTTCTTGATGCTAGCCATTCTTTCTGGGATGAGATAGAATCATGTGTTGGTTTAATTTGCATTTCTCAAATGACCAATGATACTGAACATTTTTGATAAATTTATTTGCCATTTGTGTTTTTTCATCTGCGAGGTGCATATCTCAGATGCTCACTTTTTGAGTGGGTCTTTGAATTTGGGGGGGCCTCATTTTTAAAAATTTCTTTATATGTTCTAGATAGAAGTATTTTGTGTAAAGGACAGCTGGCTAATTTTTTTTTCTAATTTGTGGAAATGTTTTACTCTGTTGATTTCTTTTGAAGTACAAAATCTTTTCCAAAAGATGCCATCCTAGTTGTTGATTCTTTGAAGTATTTCCCGAGAAGTTTGGTTTTGGTTCTTGAGCTCTCTACTTAGCCCTATTATGTCTTCAAGATTCCTAACTACTTTCTCCTCCAGTATATTTAGTGTTTCTGTTTTATTATTTAAATCTTTGATCCATTTTGACTTTAGTTTAGTGCACGGTGATAGACATGGGCCAAATTTTATCCTAGGGCATGTTGAAAGCCAGTTTTTCTAGCGCTGCTTACTAAAGAAGCAATTTTTCTTCTAGTTAACATGTTTAGCCCCTTTGCCAAAGATAAGGTTGCTGAGTACGTTTGTAGCAGTGTCTGCATCTTCTAATCTGTTCTGTTGATGCGCAGGTCTGTTTTGTTGCCAGTAGCATGCTGATTTTATCACAGTAGCTTTGTAGTATAATTTCAAGTCAGTGATTGGGATGCCTCTCACCTTCCCTCTGTGGACCAGATTCTTTGCTACTCTGTGTCTCTTTTGGTTCCAGATGAACTTTAGGAGTGTTTTCTGTAGATCTGTGAGTTATACTATTGGTATCTTAATCAGGAATGCACTGAATCTGTACAACAATTTTTGGTGGTAGGGCCATTTTCAGTGTTGGTTCTTATCCATGAGCAAGGGATGTCATTTCATTTTCTAAATTTTTCTTTTTTTTCAGAACCAGGGATTCAAGTCAGGCCTTTGCACTTGCCAGGGAAGCTTATTCCACTGAGCCATCTCCCTGGCCCCATCATTTCATTTTCTGAAATCGTCTTCGATCTCTTTTTCCAGAATACTGCAATTTTCATTTGTAAGATTTTTACTCTCTTTCTTGGATTGATTACTAAGTATTTCATTTTTTTGGATGCTATTTTGAAAGGTGTGGTTTCCCTCATTTCTCTCAGTGTGTTTGTTGTTTGTGTACAAAAATGCTATTGTGGGGCCGGGAAGATGGCTTAGTAGATTAAATGCTTCCCTGGCTAGAGTGCAAGGGCCTGAGTTCAATCCCTGTTTCAGCAAGGAAAAAAATGCTATTGATTTATGAATGTTGCTTGTGCACACTGCTATGCTACCAAATTTGGTCATTAAATCTAGAAGTCTTTTGGTAGAGTTTTTGGGTTCTTCTGTGTAGATTAGCATTTGTAAATAATGAAAATTTCACTTCTGCCTTTCCAATACAATGTTTTAAAATTTTTGTATTATTTTTATTCTCTTTGAAAGAAATACATACACACATATGTAGAAAAATTTTTTTTAATAAAAGAAAAGTGAAAGAATTTGTTTCTAACGCTCTTGTACTAAAAAATGTTAAGGTAAGTCTTGCAACAATGAAGAAGAAAACTGTACTCAATGGAAGTCTGCTTGTCCACAAAGCACTCAGGGGCACTGAAGGAGGTGCTTTCAAAAAACCCTAGAAATTATTAGAGATTCAATTATTTACTTATTTTTATTTTGTGTATTTGGTACAGGGTATCATTACATAAATTGGACTCCTGGTGATCTTCCTGTTTCCAGCCTCCCCAATGCTGGGATTACAGGTGTGTGCTACCACATCTGGACTCTGTGGCTGGCCCAGCATGCCCCAGGGGTGAGGCTGGTGCAGCACGCAGGACAGGGGAAGGAACCCTGGTCCTTGTGCTTGCCAAAACAGACACTTAGTCTGCTGAGCTATCTCACTGGTCCTAGAGATTCAATTTTTTTTTTTCTTTTTGTATTTTAGAGAAGGGTCTATAGGGTGTTCAGGGTCTTGCTACTAGATCAGACTCATAGTGATTCTCCTGTTTACAGCCTCCCAAGTGCTGGGATTACAGGTGTGTGCTACCATGCTCAGTCTCAATTGTCATCTCAGTCCCCCCCGGGGGGTGGGGCTGGTAAGGCAGGCCTTCAGATCAAGCCCTGGCCCCTGTGCCTGCTTGCAGGTGCTTTAATCAGCTGAGGTACTTGGCCAGCCCTGAAATTCAAATTTAAATTTTAAATTTTTATAAATTTTGCTTTTTAAGTTCAAAATTCTTTAAGAAACAACTTAATACACATCAAATATTCAAAGAAAGGGCCTGGCGAGATGGCTCAGTAGAATAAGTGCTTCCCTGGCAAGCATGAGGGTCTGGTTCAATCCCCAGTTCTGCCAAAAAATATTCAAAGAAAATGTGTTACACTAAGTAAGATGGTACATTACTTGAAAAAAGCTTAAAACAAAGATGCAGCTTATAAATTCTAAGGTATCTGCTAAGGTAATAAAACAAAGCATTATAGTTACATTAACAAAACAAAATGAAACTTCAGAACAATAAAGCAGCAATAGTAAGGGTTATTCAAACAACAATGTAAAGTATACACTAGACTGTTATACACAGTATCCTCTGCTGCGATGCTTGTCCAGCTATATTCCTACTGTAAAGGTATCTAATGTCATTTCCTCAGAAAAGCCTTTTCTCTTGTCCACTGGCTAAATAGTTTCTCAGCCATCAGCATCCAGCACTCTTTCTGTGAGGTATTTCTCACAACCTGAAGTGATAGCCTTTTACATTCACCTGTGTATTTATTGTTTTTCTCTGTCTCTTTCTCCAAAACCAAGTGTTCAAAACTGTGGACTTCTCTGCTCCTCTATTGCCTTAAAGCTTAGAAAACTACTTTGTTCATAGTAGCCAAATATTTGTTGACTGACTGCTAGATTCTCTTTGCTGAAACGGTTTGGGTGGATTTCAATGACTTCTAATTCAACATGAAAGGTTTGAATTTCTTTCCATGCAGTTTCAAAGTTGACTTGGGCAACCAAATCCCAGTTAAAGCAGTCTTACCAAAGGCAACACAGGCAATGATTCAACCCCAAATACACACTAATCTTTTGCCAAGCCAAAAGACCCACTGAAAGTCTGCAGGTCTTCCAGTGAGGGTAAAGACTAATCTAGAAAAAGCAAAAATGTGAGGATTATTTCTGCATCAGGAAGTGAGCTTACCTTATTATGTTATTCTTGTCTGGCTTCATCAAACCCTCAGATCTTTTAGAAATTAAAGCATGATTGCAATATCTTCATGATGGAGCTGTTTTTCTGGAAACTATCCTGAACTGTAACTAACAACGATGGATCCCAGACAAGGACAGAAATGAGTATGGCTAACCCATTGACCCCAATGCAAGGAAACACACATTGTCATAGGAGCCTAGTGAGTCAAGAAGAATCACGTCAGCATTTAGGAAAGACTTACAGAGGCAGTGATGCTGAAGGGTAAAGCAATGTATTCACCCAGAAGAGAAATTGGAAGGGCATCTGTGCACTGCCCAGCAACAGGATAAAGAAGACTGCAAGAGGAGATTGTAAATATCTTGCAGGTTCTAGAGAGTTGGTTGTTTAGGGGAGAGTGCTAGAAGAGGAGGCAAGCTCAGCCAGCTTTGTAATTCATAGAAAACTTTGACTAAATAAAGTTGATAAGCTTCTAGCCAACCTCATCAAAAAGAGGCAAGAAAACATTCAAGTACATGCAATAAGGAATGAAAAGGGTGAAATCACCACAGACCCAGTGGAAATTCAGAAGATTATCAATAGTTACTTTGAGAATCTTTACGCTCACAGAATAGAAGACACATAAGAAATGAACAGATTCCTTGAAAGGTACAAATTACCAAAACTGAACCAAGAAGATATAAGAACTCTCAATAAGCCAATAACAGCCGACAAAATATGAATCATAATAAAAAGCCTACCGACAAAAAAAAGTCCAGGTCCTGATGGATTCACAGCTGAATTCTACAAGAAATTTATAGAAGATATAATCCCTACACTCCACAAACTCTTCAATGAAAGTGAAAAGGAAGAAGACCTCACAAAATCATTTTGGAGGTAAGTATAATACTGATTCCAAAACCAGGGAAAGACACAACCAAAAAAGGAGAACTACAGGCAAATCTCTCCCATGAACATAGATGCAAAAATACTCAATAAAATCCCAGCAAATAGAATACAGCAAATCATCAAGAAGATCATACACCATGACCAGGTAGGATTCATCCCAGGGATGCAAAGATGGTTCAATATTCGAAAATCTATAAATGTAGTACACTATATTAATAGACTGAAATCTAAAAACCACATGATCATCTCAATTGATGCAGAGAAAGCTTTTGACAAAGTCCAACACTCATTCATGTTCAAGGTCTTACAGAAAGTTGGAATGATGGACTCTACCTTAACTTGATAAAAGCTATCTATGACAACCCAAAAGCTAATATAATCCTAAATGGGGAGAAACTGAAATCTTTTACTCTTGAATCAGGTACAAGACAAGGACATCCTCTATCCCCTTTCCTATTCAATATAGTCTTGGAATCATTAGAAACAGCCATTAGAAAAGAGGGAGAAATAAAGGGAATAAGAATAGGTAAAGAAGAAGTTAAATTATCACTATTTGCAGACGACATGATACTTTACTTGGAAGACCCCAAAAAATTCCACCAAGAAACTACTAGAACTGATAGGGAAATTCAGTAGCATAGCAGGATACAAAATCAACACTCAAAAGTCAATAGCATTCCTCTACATAGATAACAAGCACACTGAAAGGGAAACAATAGAAACAATACCTTTTACAATAGCACCGTGGAAAATGAAATACCTTAGGATTCAGTTAACCAAGGAAGTCAAAGATCTTTTCATGGAAAATTACAGCACCCTAAGAAAAGAGATTATGGAGGATTTCAGAAAATGCAAAGATATTCCATGCTCCTGGATAGGAAGAACCAACATAGTGAAGATGGCCATACTCCCAAAATTCCTGTACAGATTTAATGCAATCCCTATCAAACTGCCACCAACATACCTCCAAGATATAGAGAAATCAATCCTAAAATTTATTTGGAACCATAAATGACCTAGAACAGCAAAGGCAATCTTGGCCAATAAAGACAAGGCAGGAGGCAGCACAATTCCTGACTTAAAATTATAGTACAAAGCCACTGTGATAAAATCAATGTGGCATTGGCAACAAAATAAACCTGGGGATCAATGGAGTAGATTAGAAGGTACAGAAGCATCTATGAACACACTAAGCCATCTGATCTTTGACAAAGGGGACAAACACACTCACTGGAAGAAGATAGCCACTTTAACAAATAGTGCTGGACAACATGGCTTTCTACATGTTGAAAACTAAAACTTGACCCAGCTCTATTACCATGCACTAAGTTAAAGTCAAAATGGATTAAAGATCTAAAAATTAAAAGAAAAACTCAATCTCCTGGAAGAGAAAGTAAGAGGAACTCTTGAAGACATAGGGGTACATAAAGAGTTCATGAACAAACATATATCTGTACGGGAAGCACTTGAAAGACTCAACAACTGGGATCAACTCTTCTTGAGGAGCTTCTGCACCTCAAAAGAAGTTGTCAACAGAGTGAAAAGACAATCCACAAATTTTGAAAAAATCCTAACTAATAAGCAATCAGACAAAGGTCTGCTGTCTAGAATACATAAAGAACTAAGATATAACAGGGCCCTCAAATTTAAAGACCCAATTCAGAAATGGGCATCTGAGATGAACACACACTTCTCAGAGGATGAAATTAAAGAAGTGAATAAATAGATGAAAAAATGTTCCACATAGCTAGCCATTCATGAAATGGAAATAAGAACAACACTGAGATACCATCTCACTGCGGAAAGAATGGCTATCATAAGGAAATCAACCAACAACAAATGTTGGAGAGGTTGTGGGGAAAAGGGAACACTTCTCCACTGCTGGTGGGAATGTAGACTGGTACAACCATTGTGGCGGTCAGTGTGGAGACTCCTCAAAAGAGTAGGACTAGAAATCCCATTCAAGCTGGCTATCCCCCTACTGGGAATTTTCCCAGAGGAACTGAAAACATTATATCATAGTGATATATGTGTACTTATGTTTATAACAGCACTATTTGTGATAGTAAAATCTTGGAAACAACCAAGATGTCCATCATATGAGGAATGGTTGAAAAAGGTGTGGTATTTCTATATAATGGAGTATTACTCAGCTATTAAGAATGATAAGCTTAAAGCATTTATACTGAAGTGGATGCCACTTGAACATATACTCATAAGTGAAATAAACCAGATACACATGAGAAAGCTCAATCTTGAAAAGTTTTAAACTGAGTTAGGATGGTTTTGAAACCAGGACAGAGGGAATGTGATGAGCTATAGAGATCAAAGCTGGAGATGGAGTGGTGGTTTCTTTATGCTTATTTGCACTGTAAAAATACTTATGTAGATGCAATAAATAAAATTCAAGGTAACTCCTCCTGAAGTAGAAATGGGGGAATTTCAAAGTAGCTGAGGCTGATACCTGCACTATATATAGAACGGTAGATGAAGAAGTATCTTATAAGTAACTACTCTACATAAACACACACACACACACACACACACAGAGGCACACACATACACACAGACTTTCTTGGTACGTAAAGGTCCGTAGTAAGTATACTTGAAAGAGCCCCGGACTAGAAGACATTCAAATGCCTATTTATGGGACTGGGGAGATAAGTCAGCAGTCTAAACAGTGCAAGGACCCAGGATCAATCTCTGGTACCACACACCATGCCTGTCCTGGAATTCAGGTGTGCTGTGCCAGCCACTGACACTGGGCATGTTAGTGTGCACCTATAATCCCAGAACTGGCAAGGCTGAGACAGGAAGATCACTATGAGTCAAAGCTGTGTAATGAGATCCTGTACCAAAAATAAATACATACATAAATTATTTTAAAAAATTAAGCAAATTTTTAAAAAATGCCTATTTACTCATAAACAGAGAAACAAAGCCTGACATAGTACATGTAACAGAGTGTCAGGCAACAAGAAAGGGAAGAGAATGACTGATGCGCCTAGGAAGAAGAAATATCAGAACAGCTAGAATGCAAGGAAGAAGAAGAGAGGGAGAGACACCATGTTTCCTTCCAGGCAAACTAAGAAGTATAAGGACTCTGTGGAGAATGAAAGCAGCACCTCTAGCTGCCTAAGGCATGGTCTAGGTTCAGTAGTGACCGTAGGGGTAGGTCCTGTTTTTATTTCCATTTTACTTTCATAGTGAGACAGAGCCTGCTTTGCTATATTGCTCATGGCAACTCTTCTCTGATGTCAGATCTTCATGTTACTTTTAAGTTTAATATGTTATTGTTGTTGAAAAGACAGTGAAAACTTCACTGTCAGCTACATCATGATACCAAGATTTCTGTTGGTTTCTCTTACTGATATCTACTGCATTCCAACTCAGATCATGACGCACAATCATCACCTGGAAAACACAAATGAGAAAGGCTGTGGAGAGGACTGAATTGTGGGAGGACAGCGCACCTTAGTTGTCCCCTGGACAGAGAGTCATGGGAGCTTGGGGCAGGTCCTGGATGGCAGAAAACGCTGCTGGCTGGAAGAAGTGCTGAGGAGATTTGAAAGGGATTTGGGCGATAACCTTTGGTAGGATTCTACAAAGGATTACAATAAATTTATAACTTATTTTGGTTCTAGGATAAAATCTAAACTTATCTAGCCTTTGTGAGTCCTTTCTCAGGATGCTCACCCTCTCCCGGTTCTAGGGCCTGCCTGTGTGAGGCAGCTCTGCTATAATACATTTCCTGATTCAAAGCCTTTGCTGACTTCCCAGGCAGCTCCTTCCCACTTCCTTCTGAAGTGCTTTGGCACTTCAGAGTCATCACCTGGAATTGGTGTCTGTTTATGTGTCCCTCTCCCTTTTTCATCTGCATCTTGAGGCAAGGATCCCAATTAAAAGGCTACGTAGGTTAGATCTGGGAAAGGCTCCATCTTTGACACTTAATGACCCCATGATTTTGTTCAAATATTTAATTTGTCTAAGTTTCAGTTTCCTTGTTTGTGAAATGCAATTAGTAATTGGGCCCTTCTCTCAAAGGTCTTAACAAAGGTTGACACAGTAGCAAATGTATATCACCACTTTGTTTTTTTTTTTTTTTTTTTTTTTTGCGGAACCGGGGATTGAACACAGTAGCAAATGTAAAGAATCCTCTAGTTACTAACGCACAGTGAATACTCAGTGCAGGGTCCTCATGAGTAATGTGGGGTGTCAGTAGAGCTATATCTTTACCTTCTTCATTTTTGCATTTCCAGTACATGGGAGCCATCAACATGTCTCCTGAACAGACTTATCTTCATGTATCCTGACCATGAAAAGCCTTTCTTTTCCAAGGAAGACCATTAGAAACAGGCTTCTAAACCACATATCAAGTTCCTGACAAGAGAGAGTCCTGAGGCATCCAGAAGGTTGCAAAGAAACAGAGTAAAATTTAACATGAAGGTAAGGACACAATGTGTGCAGTAAGAACTCACTGACTGTCAGGTGCTTGGATTCTATTTATGTTTTGAGGCTCACAAAGTTGCAGCGAAAAAGTAATAATGTTCAGCAACGATCTTCCTAGGCATTCTGATTCCTTTGGAGTTTTATTGCCAAAGGCAGATGCTCTGCATTAATGTAAAAGCAACTCAGCTATACTGATGATTAGGAATGAAAGGGAGTAAAAGAGCATAATCCTAACTGAGATCCTCTGGTGATCATTCTTGCTTGTGCTTCCACTCCTACTCCACAAAAGCACTGGCAATGTGTTTTAAAATGCTGATCAGATGTGTTTACTCTTCAGTGGCCTTCAGTAGCAGTCTGTGACCCATAGCATGCAACCCAAAGTGCCCCGTGGAATGCAAGGCCCTTCATGTCTTACTCTGCAGCCTCCTGTTGCCTGACACATCCAACAATGGGTAGCTTGTTGTTCTCAGGATGAAGAATTTAGTAAAATAATCCAATGTAGTCCAGTAGTCCAATTAAATGTCGATAGAATCCCCATCTCTGACAAAACTAAACCAAAAAGGGGGATATAAACGAAAGACCATTTTGTATCTGTATATACAAAATAGTTAGGATAAATATACAGCTATTTTCTTTTAATTCAATGAGAAGAAAGTTCTGTACTAATAGTATTTGGACAGGATACCATATCTGCGTTGTGTTCTATGAATAACCACTATGAAGACAAAAATATGCAATGTATTAATTATTGAAACTGTCCTACTAATTGGTTTTGAAACTGTCTTATTGCTATTGTTTCTCAATAAAATTAATTTTTAAAAAAAGAATGAAGAGTGCTGCTTTCCACAACTCCATGTTTGTGCAAACATTCCTGGCTTCCAGAGAGTCTTTTTCCTTCGGACCTGTCAAAGTTAACTTTTTTCTCTGTTTAAAGCCCTAGCCTTCGACCATGACTTCTCCCTCACACCCTCTTCCTCCTTAAGCTGACTGAGGGGCTGTTATTTCTGCCCCAGCAATGAGGCAAACCTATCTCCTCCTAGCACTGCTGCACTATTCCCTGTTCCCAAGCTGTCTCCCTGCCTAGATGGACCCTTTCTGGAGGGCAGAACCTTGCATTAGAGGGAGCAATGAATGTTCCTGTGGATCCTGACCATGCATGTGTACTGCTAGGGGAGAGCAGAAGGCTGCTCATTGAGCTGGGTGGTAGGGGGGTGCATTGCAAAGGCCACAGTTCCTCTGGGCCAGACTCTGTGGTGGGAGCATGAAACTGAACTGAACAGTCTTTCTTGGTAAATTTTCATTTCTAGCAGAACCTCCATAAAAATCAATGAATATGAGAGCTAATTCAGTATATCTCCATTATCCATGCCAAGCCACCATGGAAGATAGGAGGGCTTGTTACACAGTGTCACATAGAATAGGAATCAAATAATTAAGCCTTTGTATCTTATGAAAGCTCTAGAAGTGGAACCAAGGTATAAAGAATATTTTTAGGTAATTTAACCTAAAGCATCTCTTATTTTCTGAGAATTATGCTACATTCTATATATTTATTATCACTGATTTTTTTTTTTTTTTGGCAGAACCAGGAATTGAACTCAGGCCCTTAAGCTTGCCAGGGAAGCACTTATTCCACTGAGCTATCTTGCTGGCCTCTTATCACTGATTTGTGATGAGCCATTATGACAGTTGAAATCATTTACACTTTGTGTAATAGGAATTTGCTCTTCAGAGAGAGACAAAAGTTTTTTCTAAGTACAAACAAGCAACAAATAGCATCAGGGTTTTAACTGGATTCAACTGACACCCAAACACCAATTTTTCCATCCTGTGTGCATGTTGAAGATTTTTTTCTTTTTCTTTCTTTTTCCCCAATTCCACTATAATAAGCAAGAGCTTACCGAGGCTCTTGGAGAGCAACCCAAGGAGACTGGATGTTTCGGCTTTCTCTGTAATCTTCACAAGGTGAAGGAAAAGCTTGTTCCACTGATGAGGGAAATGAGTGAGTCTCAGAAACCTCGATGCATTAATTGAATGCTATTTCAAGAAATAAGAATGGAAGTATTTGCTTTGCTGCTGTTTCATCTTTGGCCTTGCACAGTCCCCAGGGACCCCTTCCAGTCAGCCGTCTAAGAACAGCTGGGGTAATGATGAGAACCTGGGTAGTAGGTTAGCAGTTGACCCCGCTGGCAGAGTCAGAATTCACTCTCAGAGTGTAGATTTAAGGATGTAGGAACTTCGTTTAGAATGAATGATCTAGCGTAAATCTCTAAGAGAGAATCCTTGAAGTGCTCACGTGGTTTTCTTGTGGAAAAAGAAAAACCAGGACACAAAACCTACAAAAGCATTCAAGTTGTTTCTAGGGTCATACCTAAAAATAGCCACGAGGCAGGTTTATTTTCCACTAATGCAAAGGAGTGCTCTGAAAAGTCACAGAAGGAAAAACAGAGCCGCCTACCATGGGGGACACTGACAAAGGTAGTGTGGCCACTTGGTGGGGATATTGTAGAGAAAATTCAAGAATTGCTAAGGCCTTTATAATTCCTTCCATTTCAGGCGCCTCTGATTCTGAGAGTGGCACTAAGTCCATGTGAGCAGTACTAAGAATGTAGTTACCATGGTCATTACTGTGTCCCTAGATACCAGAGGAGATGGATGTCTTTGCTGTTTAGATAGGAACATGTAGTCAGGAGAAGAATCCAATCACTCTCAATACCAAATGGATGAGACACTGGGGTACAGCAATCAGAGTCCCTTAGGGGAGAAGATGAGTTACAGATTACAGTCATAGCTAGTGTCATTATAGTCTTTCATGTCCTGTGCTATGCAGCATTGAAATATGCTGAAAATGTTATCTCTTTGGGATGATAAAATATTCCCTGGTAAGCAGATAGATTCATTTTCCTAAAGCAAATAAATCACTTGTGCTTTTCCTGTCCTAAATTTTCTATCAACTGGGTGAGAATCATATGTGTCAGAAAATCTGTCTAATAAATAAGTATACATGTCTAGGAGTACTGAACAGAGTAAACACAAGGGAGGCCTTAAACCAGAGGACAAACTAGGCCCAGAATTCTTCATATTTCCATGCCACTTATAGAATCTCAGTGAGTATAATGCACACATTCCCTGCAGGAGTCTAAACTCTCAACAACTTCTGATTTTCTGGAATTAGAGGGTCAAGAACATAGTAGCATTATGTATCAAAGAAGTGTTGCCAGAAGTCTATGTTTTACCTAATCATGGAAACCTCTCTTCTTTTCCATTTGAGTCTTAGTCTGGGCTGAGATCAGAATGCTAAACCTCAAGCAGAGCTTTCTGCAAAGAATTCCACTCCCAGGGGGTAGGAGGTGGCTCAGACAACACTTTTATGATTTTTTTTTTCAGCAGTGATAAATGTGCTACATTTATTCTTTGGAGTTCTATTTTTGAATACTTTTTCCATATCTGGTATTCTGCTGAGCAACGGGGAATGGGCATAAGGTACTACCCCTGCCAACTAACTCATAGTTCTGTGATGGGGAGGCAGCCTCTCAAGCATGTAACGGAGTGTTCTGCTACAAGAGAGGCACACTTAAGTAATAGTGGTTGTGTGAAGGAAGGCATGCCTGATCACGTGTCATGTATGGGGCAGGGCCAGAGGTGCCGAGGCTTGTAGGAGAATATATCTCAAAAGAATTAACGTGTGAATGAGGTGATGAAATTTATTTTTTTTTTTCTTATATGAGCAAAAGATGGAAGGGCATTCCAGACAGGAGAACACACAGCTGCAGGTGGGGTGTTGTGTATTTAGGAAGATGTGAACATGCTCAGTACAAATGGTACAGGCAGATTTAGACGGCTTAGAGGCAAAAGGGAAAGGAATCAAGAGCTGATTACAGAATGCATAAATCCGATAACATCAAGTAGAGGCTATATGAATTGTTAACTTTTTGGAAGTTGATTTGGTGATACAGCCATTGCACATCTACAAATGGTCTCACACATATTCAAAACAATGTCTGCGTTAAGCAGCTGTGATCACTCTAAATTTTCATCAATAATGAAATGGCTAAATAAAGCAGCTGCATTTGTGCAGTGTGATGGGTTCGAATATCAAAAAAGAAGACATACATATTCATATAAAGCAGTCAAGCTGTATCATCAAGGGAAACATGAGTTGTAGTATAGGTGATAGGTAGATAAGTGGACACATAGCCACTACATGAAAAATAATTGGCATCTATCTTATTAAGAACTGAGAACACTGAAACCAAACATATAGTTTGAAGAAAGGGGAGAGCTACCAACTCATTAAAAGATCATAGATTAAAAAATATAAAGAATGTGGAGAAATAAATGCTGTATTTGGCGTGTTTCATTTTCACTATTCATGTCTGTTGATTCTGGAACAGGAGCCTAAAAGGCTGAATGATTATAAATAGAACTTTCAACAGATTGGTAGATCTTTGGAGGCAACAGAAGGAGCTCAGAATCCTCAAGCAAGGGAGTGTCCTTGGGACAGACCACTTTAACACCACTTGAGAAGTGAGGAGTCTGCATCCCAGGAGCACAGGGCACTCACACATACACTTGCTTTGCAAGACACTGAAATCTTGCCTTGATGCACTGGGTCGATCCCACTATTTGCAGACACTAGGAATACTGCCCAAAACCGAGGTATACATTTTTTGAGGAAAATGTATTATTCTAGGTTTGAATTAAATCTACAGTGTTTTATATACAATGACCAGAATTTAAAAAATAATAATCAGGTATGAGAGGAGTCAAGAAACTGAAATGAAAATCAGCAGAATTGATAGAAGAAACAGGTCTCCAGGGGATCCAGGGAATAGAGCTGGAAGATAGGAGCACTTCGCACAGCTATATGTGAGGCATTTGAGGAAGGAAAAGGCAGTACTGAGGATTTTGGTTGAAAATTGGAAACTCTATACAGTAACCTGATGGAAATTCTTGAACTCTGAACTCTAGAAACTGAAATTAAGCAATATATGGATCGATTTCATAGGAAATTGGCACAACTAAAGAGAATTAGTAGCCTGGAAGATGAGACAAAAACATAGAAAATGATTTAGAGATACAAGTGGTAGAAAATACAGAAACCAGGGGAAGGAGCCTCAGAAGTCATCTGGGGGACATTCACTAGACTAGGGATTGGCTGGGCATTTCCAAAACTCTTCCAACTTCTTCCTGGGCACAATGAGCCAGACTGTATCTCCCAGCCTCCTTTGATGTTGACTCTGGCCATGTGACAGGGTTCTGGTCAATGGGCTGACTCTAGAAGGAAGAGGTACACATCACTTCCAGGCTTGGCCCATGCCACCTTTCTGTCTTTGGCCTGGAAAGTTGATGGTCAGGCCACCCTGGAAGCCACATATTGAGACAGTTACTCATCTGTCACTCTAGGTTTCTAAACAACATCAAGAGCCCAACATCTTAAACCATCTCTGAGGAGATTCCACAGGAATAAGAAATGACTGCTATTGTGTTAAGATACTCAGATTTCAGTTTGTCACAGTAGAGATCATTTCCTTAAATAGTGTTCTCAGTCTTTCTAGGGGACTTCCTGTCAGGGACTTTTGCCATTTACTTTCTGATTGAGGATGAACGGTGAAAACATTGTCCAAATTTCCAGGGCAGCTCATTCCTTCTTCTGAAAGATCTAGGACTTGAAAACTCTCTGATTTCATCTCTTCATGAACTGACTCACTAGACTCATTACCTGCGATCACTCTTAGAACCAGTTCTGTAGACAGTGAAAGTAGCCCCATACACATTTTCCTTTTGTAATGTGCTTTCAAAAGAGAAAATGGAAAAGTCTGACACTGTCTCACTGAATGATCTCGGTTTTGTCTCCTTTCCTTAAATTCTTGGCCTTGCTCTGAAATGATAGTACTAAACAGATCACTATTTTTGCTTTGAATTCAAGAAGGTAAGACTCGCTTTTCAGCAATTAGCCAGCAAGAAGAATGTGGGAAAAGTATAAAATGAGTAACTTCATGAAACCCAGGATAATGTTATGTAAAGTAAATGCATATCTACTTCCATATCCCCTTACACACACAAAATTCAGAGTTCCCATACGGGTCATCTCATTGGGGTCTCCCTCTATCCCTCACTGCCTTCCAGTCTCCTAAATGTGATGTCTTCCACCTCAACTCCACCAGATGGACACTGAGATGTTGCCTGAATTCCTCTAGGACAAGGAAGTCACCACAGGCCATGAGAAACAGCATCTCTTTGAGCAGCAAAATTCCACACTAAATATTCAGAACTATAATCAGAGAATAATTTGATGATCTGAGCACATATTCTGGTATACACATTACCATAACAGCATAGTAGGGATAAGAGATAAGCGAAGAGATGTGCAAATGTACAAAACATATACTCACACGTGATAAAAAATACATGTTCAGAAAACAGTCATAGACTTGTTGATGTTTATACTTATCATACAGCATTCCTTGCCAGTATTTTAAGATGGCCTCTTTTTTTCTTTTGGTACGGGGAATCAAACTCAGGACCTTGCTTTTGCCAGGCAGGCGCTTGTGCTACTGAGCGATCTCCCTGGCCCCCTGGCCAGGATTTTGACACAAAGCCTTTTTATGTGCCTCTGAGAAAGTAGAGCAAAACTTTACCTACTGTGTCTTGTAAAGACAGCTTTCCATGGTGCCATTACTTATGGCATAAGATAGTGCCCCATCCCCCCTTAGATTTGAGATTTTTCCATGGATGGCACAGTTAGTGTGATGAGGGGGTTCATGGGGGAGTTTGCATCTTGGAAAATCTACCTTTTCTTGCACTGTGTGTAAATAAAATCATTCTCAGCCCTATCCCCGGAGCACCAACATTTCACACCTCTGTCAGCCCTCCTACTGCCTCAAATGGCTAAGTAGTGAGTTACTTATGGATAACTGTGGAGATCACAAGCCCTCATAGGATGTATTGGTTACCATATTGAGTTTAGTCAATCACTCTTAGGGCAGAAACTTCACTGCAAATTACATTTAGGAGGAGTGTGGACCAGGGACGCAGTGAAGTCAGAAGGGAGCCCGGGTCTCACACACAGCTTCTGGGTGGTGAGTCTGACCAATCCAGAGATCCTGACAGAGTGCTGCACCTAATGCCCGTGCACTGCCTGCGGATACCATTTGCTTCAGTTGGCAGTGTGGCAAGCTTGAAGTAGGCTGTTCCCTGTGGCTTCCAAGTGTGGGTGTGCGTGGGGCACCATGCTGGCCAATAAGATGCAAGCTAGAGTTCCAGAGATGGCGTGCTCATTTCGTGAGTGAAGACTCCACAGCCTGGCAATACTGTAAAAGGACTCCTAGTTCTGCCTGGAAAGAGGATGTGACATCCCACAGTTCCTGCAGCTATCTTCCAACAACAGAAGCAGAGCATCTCCACAGGAGTACGTGTGGGCTCTACAGGTGTCCTCACCGTAAGTTAGAAGGTTCCAAGCACCGTCCATAGACAGACAAATTTGGGTCGCCTACCAGTTGTTGCTTAAAGATACAAGAAAAGAGGCACAGAAGGACCCATCCAGGCCTCTTTGTCTAAGAAGTGACAAAGGCAGGGTCTGAAGACCAGCTGCTGGGCCCTGGAGCTGAAGTGCAGAAGGCTAAGGCACTGAGTGTCATCGCTGCCCCAAGCAGTCCATGTCCCCACATCAGATTTTGTTGCTTGGGTATTTTAGCTATGCAGGCCCCTGTGGCAGTGATTTTCTACAGAAGACCACAGCTCCAGCCTGTATCCAGTGTGCTGTGTGCACTGGAAAGCCAATGGGCTGGGTAGGTGTGTCCTTGTAAGACCAGACTCGACTGAGGGACTAGCTGGCCAGCATTCAGAGAGTCGCTGTGGTTTCCCGAGCTCAGGGTCCTCATCTTCAGAAGGTAAGAAGTAACTAAGACTCAATTCCAGGCCTCTGTACTTGGCTCCTCTAGGATTGCTTAGGTGTCTTGGGTCACATCTATTACTCTCTGGTGTGTTAATAGCTGAGTAAATGCAGCCAGGCAGGAGCTTGCTGTGTGTCTGTCTCTGCAGGAAAGAGTCAAGGTTGGGGCCGGGGGCAGCCTCTAAAAGGGTCCAGCCCTGCCCTGTCTTCAGTATCCTGCTAGTCATTGATTTGTTAAAAATCACCTTAGAAACCAGCATGTCCTCAGCACAATTGTAGAATGGGCTTACTTTCTGTTCTTAATTGCATAGCATTTTGCATAAGATTATCCGCTGGGCACATCTCTGACTCCTGGAACTGCATCACAAAGCCCTGTGATTGGCAGTGGCAGGAGTTTGGCCGAGGGAGGACCTTGCATCAGGCCCCTGCCTGCAGTAGTGGGCACCTAGGTATCCCTCGCGGTCCTGCAGTTGCTGTAAACCTCAACGCCAATGGAGGGAGGTGGAGTTGTCTACCTGCCCAGAAGGTCAGCACACCAAGCCCAAGCAACCCAAACCCCAGCACACATACGAAGCAGTTCCCACGAAGTACAGCAGGAGGCATAAGCATGGCACAAGCACGGTGCATGGTTCAGTGAGGCGCTCTCCCCAGGCTAAGCTCTGTGGGAACAGTTTTCTGCGCAGACTTGACTGAACTTTGCAGTTCTCATCCAGAGAGGTGCAACCTGTGGGGCACTGCGGAGCTGCCCAGGCTCCCCTCAAGACTATGTACATTGGCCTATCTGTGGGTGGTGCAGAAGTGCAGGCCTGAGCAGGGCTCCTGGGGACTCTACCCAGGTCAGGGTGAGGACCACAAATTTTGGCCAGAGTCCATCCTACCCAGGAAAGAAGCTGAGCCTCTTGATGAGATTAAATAGTCATCTCATCAAGCTCAGGCCTGCTGGTTCTGTGGGAACTCAGAGCACCACCTTGTGCTCTGGAAATTCCACTTTCAGAAATATTCAGCCATACAAAAGCCACTGAATCATGCTGCTACATTTGCAAGGCCAAGGGAAAGACTGTCTATGTGCTGTAAGTATAAAAGACAGCAAAAATGTTACATAAACCAGACACGTAGGCTTTTCCTTTTCTGAGAAATAGATAAAATATTGAAATCACCATATGTAATGTTCACTATCACAAGTTAATCTCTTTCACACAGATTAACACTTTTTGGAGTTTTAAATGGCTTCACTATATAAATAACCACCTTAAAGAATATAGCTGAATATGTAGCAATGAATGTTATATAAATAAATTTATATTGTATATAACTTTCTGAATATTATGCACTTAATTTTATTTTATGAGATTGATTTGCAATGTTACATATAGCTTTTATTTTCTTATATAGTACCTCATCAAGAAGAATACAGCCCAGTTTATTCATGTATTCTAACCTTGATGAACATTAAGATATTTTTCAATTTTGCATACTATGAACAATGTTGATATCGGTCTTATGATTAAATACTTGTTAGAATCTCAGAACTGTTGTCATATAGCCCTTTAGCGTGGGAGTTGCTAGGTGGTAAATTTGTACATACTCAGGGGTGCTCAAAAGCGAGTGAAGTAATAGTAAAAATTATAGTGAAGAAAAGATTCTATTTTTTCTTTCATTTTTTGCCTGCCTGTCAGAAGTACCAAGAGTCTTTATGAATTCATGTTTGTAGAAGTGTTATAGTGAATGAAAGTGCCTTTTGAATATGTGATTTATGTATTACACTACAAAGCCATGTAAAGCATAACAAGTGTGCCAGCCACTCAGTCCTAAGCACCAATAGATGGTGGTCACATCACCACGTGAGAATACCTCACAATAATCTCAGCAGACTTTGTTGTACCTCTGGCTTCTCCATTCTGTTCAACCCAAGTCCAGTAACACTTGCTGTTAGATAACCCTGTTATGGAAGTCACATGATCAGAATCAAATATGTGGATGATATTAGTGGGTCTTTAAACAGAATTCTTTCAGCAGAATTTTTTCTTTTTTCAAATTTGGCCATGTTGAAGCATATTATGGAAATTAATCCCTTTCTATGCTCAAATTTTCTTTGTGTGAAAGTAACATTTTATGATGTATTTATCCATTGTTGGGAGTTTGAAGTATTCTTTCATTTTACTGTTTGAATAATGTAGGGAAAATGAATCACCTGGGAACAGGATGGTTAGAGGAAGGGGGTAGGGAGCATCTTCTGGATGCCTATCCTCCTCCTGGGCCAGCCGCCAGCCACTTCAGCAAATGTGTTTATCTTACACTCAGTTCCAAGGTATTTAGCTGGACTGTCTGGGAATGGTAGTATTTGCTGTTAGACTATTCCAGAAATTCTGTCGATGCTAATACATAGCTGTTAGTCTAAGCCACTTAGTTACCTTCCTCCCTACTCTGTCCCATCCCCCCCTGTCATTCTGCTTCTTCTTTAAGATGCTTTTGACCCTTCCTGGCTCCCTATGCAAGGTGCCAGCATGTGGAACTCTGGGGCCTCAGGATCCGGAGTGAGCGCTCCGGCCACTCCTGATTGCTGGCACCTGTGACTTGCAGGCTGTCCATAGCATGAGCAGCAGCTCTGTCTGCATCATGCTGGAAAGACAGATGCACAGTCTGTTATTTTGAAGATGAAAATGCAGATGCCCAGTGAATGTACAGACTTAGCTAAGGTCTCATGGCAAATGTTAGCGGTCATCCTTGCCAGGCTGCAAACTCAAGTCCTGAGGAAGTGCTCTTGTTCGAAGAAGGGTGCCATGGAGTCAGCAGGGACACACTGCAGGTTTCATCTGTCTCTTGTTATAGGTGTGGAATGAAGGGAGGGAGCGAGTGCAGCTCCACTTTCCCTAGAATGAAGGCACACATCAGCAGTGAAGATACCAACACTGTGTGTGGGGACTTTAGCCAATAAAAGTTGCTCTAAGAAGAGACTGAGGTACTAAATGCATGGCCTGGGAACTCGCCCCAGGGCTTGAATCTGGAGTAACTCTTGTTACTCCATCACATAGCCCATGACCCCTCTCCTTTCTTTTCTTCTGCGGGAAGCCCCAATTGCAGACTTCACACCTGGGACTGACCTGTGTGTGCCCTGCTCCACAGTGTGCAAGAATCCGCTAACTGGAGGCTGCAAACACCCAGCATCTACTACCTTTTACCACAGCTGTTTCACAGCACAATAAATCTGAAGATGATCTTTCAATATTGAAAAACTGAGCTCTTTATTCTGCATTGAACTCTATTTTCCTACCCCTTAGACTTTCACAGAGAATTAATGAATTCCACAAATTGTTGGCTCCTCATGCACGCAATACAGAAAACACCCAAGAACTTGTTCTTATCATTTGCATAATTACTCTGCACAAACCCCCACTGGCCACCATCCTCGGCATAAGGAAGATGCTGGGAAAAAGTTTTTTTTTTTAAATCGTTTATTTACTTATTTGGTATAGGATCTTGCTACACAGCTCGGAGTGATCCTCTTGACTCAGCCTCCCAAGCACTTGGATTACAGGCATGTGCTACCACACCTGTCTTTGGTGGCCAGCATGATGCACCCAGGGTTCAGGGGCCTGCATAGCCTGAGGTACTGGGGCTTGAACCTGGCTCCTTGCACTTGCCAGGTAGGTGCTTAGATTGCTGAGCTATCTACCCTGCCCCAGGGTAAACATTTTTTAAAAATTCAATATCAAATTGATATGCTTTATCAAAGAAGTAAAGTGTTACCAACATTGAAAATGTCATTTCTAGGCATAGAAGCGGGGGGGGGGGGATGATTTTAGCCTGTATTAAATTATATTTTTGAAGTAATCTCTTCATGTTCCCAGGGATTCACTCTTTGTCACTTTAGAACAAGTTCACTTTAAAGTAGGGAGTGGAAAGTTAAAATCTAGTATTTATGAAAGAAAAATCTTTTTTTTTCTTCACAACATCCCTATTGTTGCTATCCTTCAATGACATACTGTTACAAAATAATCCCTTTGTGAAGGCTGATGAGGGTTGAACAAATAACAGCTATGCAGACAGAGAGCCAAATGTTTTGCACCAAAGGTAGAAAGTATTAATTATTGAATCTTTGATGTAATTCAGGTATAAAAAATAAGATACGCAAACAGCTACACTCTCTTTTTACTGATAAGAGACATACGGTATAATAATGTCTGTAAGTATAATATCATGCATGCACCTTCTATGATACCAAAACATCATGAAAACAGTTTGCAATGTATTAATTTATCAAATCCATCTTGTCAAGGTATCTTAAGACTGTCTCATTGATATTTGTACTTCAATAAAACAAAAATTAAAAAAAAAAAGTTTTGCACCAGACAGAGGTTGCCTGCCTGCATGGCCTCTCCTTGCCTGACCATGTGACTTCACACAGGCCTGTGACTTCTAGAAAACTTCCTGCTCATCACCTTTCACAAGAGCTGTGCGGTGAGCAGGTGCACTGTGAGGATTAAAGATGCTGAGGAGCTAGAAGGTATGCACAAGAGAGCTGGGGAAATAGCTCAGCAAACTCAGTGCCTGCCTGGCAAGTGCAAGGTCCTGGGTTCTATCTCCTGGGCCACATGCTGTGCCAGTCCCTGAGCTGTTGGGGCCACAGAAAACAAGGATGGTGCATACTTGTAATTCCAGTACTGGGAAGGCTGAGACAGGAGGATCACTACAAGTCCTAGCTGAGTAGGGAGACCCTGTACCAAATACATACATACATACATACATACATACATACATACATACATACATTTTTAAAAAGCCATACAATGGGACCCAGAACACATTGCAACTCATGGGAACATTGGTCTTTTCCCTCCTCAGAGTGTAAGGTCTTGGGTATCCTCAAGAGATGATGAGCAAAACAAGTGACCTACACTAGGCAATCAGAATGTACATTTGCCCTGCTCCCCAGAGCTCTGTCACTGGTCAGCATAGCATTCCAAAAAGAAAAGTGAGGGACCCATGACTAGGTCTGACTAATAGTTATTTAATTCCTTTTCCAACTGCAATTATAACTCCATCCATAATTATACTTCACATGTAATACTGGATTTGAATACACTTTTCTTTTAAATAAATCATGCAGCATGCGTTCTGGGTGCATTAGCAGCATAATTGCCATTATTATCAATATCGTGCCACGCACGTGCCCTTTGCAGTGCTTGCGCAGGCCCACAGCTCCTTGCCCCAGGGAGTGCCACTCTTGCACAGGCCTCAACCCCATGTCTTTCCTTCCTTGAACAGGTGACACCTGCTGGTCTTTTCTTCCTCGGCTGAAGGTGGCCGAGGAGTTCTTAGGTGGGCAGGGTAGATGCGGAGCACAGTGTGCATGGGCTCACTGCAGAGACTCTGTGGTGTGGATGGGAGGGTCCGGAGCTTGGCTGCCCGGTTCTGCCTCTGCAGAAACCAGACTCTGCTGGGTCCCCACATTCTGAAGTAGCTCCACGGTATCAGATTTAGTAAACTAACTGTCAAGAATGGAGGGCAGAACATGTATTTGGTGACTAACTTCATGGTTATTATCTTGGAGTATTTCGGCACAGGACATAAGATCCTCCATTTATACTCTCTCTCCGCAGTGTGCAAACTCTGGTGATGCCTGGTGTCTTGTGTGTGACAGTCCTTGAATTCATATTTCATACTCCTGCTTAAAAACACTTTCAGTCTGATACAATGTTGATATGGGTCTAGGGTCTTAAAATATCCAGTAATTAAATTCTACAGTTAATCATCGAAATGGAAGTTACAATTTTTTGAGCAAGGTTTGTAATGCTAACAGCTGGACAGAGGTTTTGGAAGGGAATATGAGGCACAGTATTCACAGTCTCTCTATGGTAGCAGTTAATTGAGGGAAAGGGCTGTGCAGAAGCAGCAGCTGTGTCTGCAGCTGTGGACAAGAACACTGATGTGGAATGTGAATGTGAGTTCATCTTCATGTGCTGCATTGTCTCGGCAGGAGCGGAGGCCAGACATGCAGAAGAACCACAGGAAGGGTCACAACTCATGGTGCCCCTGCCAGCATGAGCTGCTAGCATGCATCTAATCCAGACAACTTCGCTGCTGGAAAAACTAGTATCTGCAGGAACAAAGCTGGAGTTTAACTTGCACAAGAAATCACAGGAGTGTGGTAAAGAACCTGGGGCTAGGAATTGGAAGACACATCCTCAATGTATTAAATATCTACAGCAAGTCACTCTACTTCTCTGAGATTTGATATATCATTAAAACACTAACCCAGGGCTAAAGATATCACTCCATGATTCAGCACTTTTCTGGCATGCATGAGACCCTAGGTCCAAGCTCTAGCACTGGACAATAAACAGGCAGGCAGACAGGCACTAAAGCACTTAGCACGGCAGTCAACATACACCTTAGAAGTAAGTGTTTAATTGATCTTGGCTGCTTCTTCTACTACACTTGTTAATATTTTCCTTGACTATGGGATGTTATCAAAAAATTTCAGTGAATATTTCAAATGAAAACAATATCATTCCAGTAAAACACAGTGCCATTAATCCCCCTCATATGTCTTTCCTTTCCTTCAAACACACATATCTCCATTGTTCTTGGCCCTGTATTAGGCAATTCTGGGAGTCCTTTGTGAGTGTATTTAGTTGCACTGTCCTGGCTGCCCTGAGGTCCTTGATTGTTTCAACGTCTTTATCTTTCCTGGTCATTTCAGCTTGGCAGAGTCAGAAGACTCGCAGTGCCATATCCATCTGTGAGTGAGGAGGCTGCGAGCATGCTGCGAAGCTTCGCCAGCCCTCTCTCTCCCTGGCAGCACTGGACAGCAGCATTCCCCCTTTTCGTATCTCGTCTCCTAAAGACACTGATGAGAGAGAACTTCTAGGAATGCTTTCAGAAGTGGTAAGAATGATGGGATACGTGCGTTGGAGGCAGGGGAGATTAATGATCCTGTGCCTTTTATTACAATACAGCTTCCAAAAGTTTAAACATTTACTGTATAGTTTGATCATACCTTGTACTCCAGGAATAGGGTAAGGACAAATTAATTATACATGTGAAAGTAGTTTGAACACCGTCCAAATGTGAGAGCATGTAGGTATTATGTATTCCAGAGATGGGACTGATTTGTGTGACCTCTAAGACAGGACTGCTGTCTGTCACCAGTGCACACTTCAAGACCCTTGCTGGGTAGCAGAAACTTCAAAGGGTGCCAAGACCTGTGCTCGGTGCATGGTCTTCCACATGTCCTACAACACGGCAGAAGAGTGCCAGTCTGCCACTCTGGGTTTCATGCCCTGGTAGTAGCTTTGAAAAATCATTCTTGTGGGTCAGTAGAGTAAGGGACACTTGAACCCCAATCCCAACCCTAGCCCATGATACCATGATAGGTGATCGGATGAGGGCCATGACACTCAGTGACAAGGAGGAGGCAGTGTGTCCCAGTTAGACAAAGGATCCAAGGGTGATTTGTGTAACCAGGCGGGAAGCTACGGGGCTTCATCATATAGCAGAATGTCATGCAAGTTAAAACTGGTGAATTGTTTCTGGAAGTTTCTATTTAATATTTTCACATCATAGTTGAGCATGAGTAACAGAAACCACAAAAAAAGTAAATAAGGCACACTGGAGTCTTGTGTACATGATTATTTGCCATGAGTGAACTTTGGTATTGAGCATTGCTAAATGAGTGCTGTCGGCTGGAATGCTTGGTGGAAATGTTCACCATGGGGCTGTCTTCAACCTCCACTGCATGTAGCTCTGAGCTGCCGTATTGTGTATCCTGGCCTCCTGTCAAATCATTCCTACATGTTTAATATATTCCATTCACTATTGCATGTTGCAGACAGCAGCACACCATAAGGCTGAAAGGCTCTCAGGAACTGGCATGACGGCCATATTGCCATTTCCATAATCATACTTTGGAGAGGTTGCTTTGGGCAGCTTGGCCATCAGAGCGATGTGTTATTATTACATTTCATGGAAGAGAAAGCTCAGAAAAGGTTGAGAAGAAGCACAAAAAGTAATATAACATCAGAACAATAATGAAGGAACTTGCTGTGCATTCCTTGTGCAGGCTACAAGTTCACTGATTTGCTTTTCATAATCTTGTCTTACTTGCTTCATATAGTAAACCCAAATGCTGTTTCCTCTTCCATCTTGAAGAACTGAGTGATATGCTTAAGATTACAGAGCATGTGGCTGGTCCAAGAGTGCCCTCTAAGAGGGCCCTGAACCCAGAGGTGGGGTTTAGAAGCCTGGGCTGTGAAGTCCTGACTTGGTCGACGTGCAGATCCACTGAAGGATCTGTAATTTGGTGGCACTTTTTGGAGGAGATGGAGACTTAGGGGGACACATCTAGGTGAGGGTTGGGTCACGGGACAGGGCTCTGTGCTAGGTCTTGTCCTTCCTCTTTGGCTCTTCTCTCTGTCTGCTCCCTGCTGCCTGCTTCTGTCACTGAGCCCTCCTTCCATGACACTTCTGCCTCCACAGAGACCTAAAAGCAGTGGAATGGTTGGCTCTGGTCTGAAACCTCTAAAAACATGAGGCAAAGTAGACCTTTTCTCCTCTTCACTTGACTTTCTCAAGCATTTTGTCACAGCCACAAAAAGCTGACCTACACAGCTAAGGACTGACAGGCTTCCACCTAGGATGGCTAATTATTAGGAGCAGCCGTTTTCTGGGATAGATGTATCTTCTCTGTTATACTCCATCACTTCTCTCTGATGGTTTCCTTCATTAACTTTAGCATAACTTAAAATTATGGGAATTAATTGTTTTGTTTATAATCTTTTGCTCTTATTGTAAGTTTCACAGGGGAATAAACCACAGTTGTGTCAGTCCATCAGTACTTTTACCCTGCATAACAAATGCTTGATATGTATTTTTTTGGATAAATGTTTCCTCTGCAATTTGACTACCATCCTGATTGCTGAAATCCTCAGCTTCACTTATTTTATATCTTACTTGCCACCATTGCTTAGTGTTGTATCTTTCACAGAATGCTATAACTTACTGAATTGTATCACTCCTCTATGAATGCTTAGAGGTCAGTGACTAAGGTTAGGGACACCTTTATGTCCTGGTGCACCTTACCTGGAATACGGTGGACTCATAAATTCTAGCTGCCTGGGTGGAGCGGTATTAGACTCTTCAAGAACAGAAACAGGAATCTGAGCACTAAGATGCTCTAGTGTCCCCTCTGGGAGGGCCAGAGATAAAGGGAATAAAGAGTGAGCTCAAATAGTGAATGCCGCTGTGCTGCGCAGGTGGGCTAGGATCAAGTCTCAGTGAATAGGAATGATTTTTTTTTTTTTTGGCTGGCTCAGGTTGCCTTAAGGGTGGGTCTGGTAAGGCAGGTAGAGGTGGGGATTGAACTTCAGTATCCTGCACCTGACTGTATTTGCATGAGCAGGTACTTAAACAACTGAGCTAAGGAGCAGGCCTCCCAAGTCCCGGTGACTAGGGGAGGTAGGCGAGCAGGCAGCAAGCTCCCTCATGTACCACGTGGACACTTGGGCAGTGGGGACAGATGGCCCAGGCAGATATTCCTGAAAGTGGGGAGTTTGGAGGAAATGGATGCTCCTCTAAAGGCTGCCTCCAAGATACTAGGGAGAGGACAAAGAACCATTGCCTAGCCCTGTTATGGGCAGAAAAACATGGAGGAGAAGTGAATGTGAGCAGCATCTCCACATCACCCCCTAATGCAACCAGAGGGCAGCAACTCCTCTCCTTGCTGGCAGCCCCTGCCATCTGCTTCGTCTCGTTCTCAGTGGAGACTGTCCCTTCCCTTCTCAGCACGAAGTCTGTACCCTGGTAGGCTTTTATTTAGTACTGGCATGGCTTTGAGTGGATATGCATGCAGGCACTAGTGCATGCCTGTCTCCCTGATGGACTGCTGACTCTCTGATTATGGCAGTCACTATTTTTATTCTCATTATCTATCTAGTGTGGTTGGTGCCTACAAGGTGCTAGGAATGATTACCAATTCCTTACTACTGATCGTTATTAAGCATTTGTTGAATTTGAAATCGCCGTAACTGAGGACGTGCATTTGTTGGGTGAAAAGCCTGTGTTCCCCGGGAAGGGTGACCACCAGGTCATCCCCACAGGTCTCTATAGGCCAGGTGCTATCATGAATCTGTCTGTCATGCTCTAATAGGGAACACATGGGGCAGCCGCTGAGGACAAACCCTGCACAGCATCAACCTCATGTGCATGTTCCTGGCTCTACCTTATGATTTCTACCACTGTATACCTGAAAGCTACATTTTCATGTCAGCTTTCAGGTATAAGTTATAAATAACAAGTCAGCATAACCAAGGCCAAGTATAATACCCAAAATGCTCAGATAAGCCTTTGCGTTTTCATGTGCAAGGCCCACCAGGCAAGTGCTCATCCCCACATCCAAGAAGCTGGCTCTGTGGACCATGTTTTGCAGTAAGAATTACCAGGGGATTCAGCCATGTGGATTTCTGCACCTCATTTCTAGGAATTACAAATCTTTGGGACTTTGATGCGTGTTAGAATGCTGATAATCAAAACCTCATGTAGTTTAGGAAATTTCCCTTCCATAATTTTTCCTGAAAGGAAGAAGAGTGAGAAGAGCCCCTGGCAGGAGGAGAAATCAGCTTGCTGATATTGCCAGATACAAGGTGTTTCCCCTACAGCAGGGACCTCTACTTGGTAATCTGTAGTGTTCACTGGAGAGGAGCATGTTAGAGCCTCAGGCCCCTGCTGCCTAGATCAAGGCTCGGATGAAGGCCTTCTCAGCACCGATGTCTGGGCATGGCTGAGTGCTTGGCTGAGTACAGAGCTTAGCGTGAAGAGCAGCTGTGGTCCTTGACTCTTCCTTAGGCTTTCCTTCCTATTGCACTAAGATGTGTGCTCAGCCTCCCTAGGTTGTGGGCTGGAATAAGACTGGCCGAGTTGTGACTCTGACTGCAGAGCATAGGCCCCGTCCTGCCTTCCCCAGGATGTCCTTTTCTCCTGTAGCCATCCTTGCCCTGAAACCCAACTCACTGGTTTGCTGGGTCCCTGTGGCTCCCACCCCAGGCCTGCCACTTGCCGGCTCATTTGCAGTGAGAAGCAGGGATGTACCACCTGGATATTTGCTTAAATCTGCTGTAGTGCACTCTCCTCAGCTATCACCTACTGCTTAGTCTGTGGTTTCCCCATTCCTCCCCCAACCTTCTCCTAGCTGTGTGCACTTGGCACATGCTGCCCAGCTTCTGCCATGGTCACCCAGGACACTTTGCTTCATGACCAGCAGTTGTGCTATGAGTAACAGTATTCATCTCACATCCATGTGGACCACTTTGCATCTTCAAGAAATGAGGGCATTTGTGTGTGTGTGTGTGTGTGTGTGTGTGTGTGTGTGTGGTTGGTGGGTGGGGGAGAAGGTGGCAGGTGGCCAATCAGATTAATTGTGAATTTTCCACCCCACCAACTACTCATAAAGTTAGTACCATTTGCATCTTAAACAGTGTCCAGGAACTGAAAGAAAGAGCATATTATATCCACAGTGATAAAGGCAACAATAATTAGAGTTACTCCCAGACTGTTAAGTAATGTAGACATATTAAAGCACTTCTGGTGGAGTTTATGTTCTAATCACATGAAAGCACAGCTCAGGGGCAGTGCTGGCTCCCAGACAGTTGGTTGCCTGTGCCAGGTCCTCGCTGGCCATGTATGTGCTGCCTAGGGGCCAGGTTGCTGGAAGTTATCTAAGGAAGAACTCATCATCACTTGCAGTGTGTAGGCTGAAAAACGCAAAACAGCAAAACAAAAGAACAAAAGCCTTGGTGCTCATTGCAATTGATTTTTTTGAAAAAGAACACAAGATAGTAAAAAGAAAAGCCTTAGAAGTCATACAAAATTGCATTGAACACAGTAATAGGAATTCAACAGTGGTTGAGAATGGGTGTGGTGGCGCGTGCCTATAATTCTAGCTCTTGGGAGGCTGTAAACAGGCGTATCGCTATGAGTCTGATCTAGTAGTGAGACCCTGAACACCCTGTAG